>LUCM01000194.1:0-14245 GCA_008360955.1 Fasciolopsis buskii
TGCAATGCAGGCCAAATCCTATGCGCTGGATACCCACTCCTGCTAGGAAGTTGCTATCCAGGTCTGGCGCCCGTCCGTTTAACCCAAACCAAACCATGCCAGTGCCCGCTCTGAGTACATCCTCTAAGGTCAACCATTACGACTGGCCCAAGCACCGTTAATTATACTACCAGAATGGCGTGTAGCCCACTCCTCCAACTTCCAAACCTCTACTGCCACAGAGCATCAAATCCTCGACCATCAAAAAAGGGCAAGACACAGGTCATTCATAGCAAGTGTATGTAAGGAGTGCTTGTATTTCACACGCGAACTCGTTTTCTCTCCGCTCTTAGCCCCATAAATTCAGGGAGCATTCTTGTGAGTTCCGTCGTGCGTCATTAGTCAGTCCTTATAAAGTGTGGTGTAATCCTGTCTCCCGCTGCTTCACATTCACCACTGTATCGAGTTGTTTTGCTAACCTAGCATCCCCGGTGGGCATGCAGTTGAACGAACTAGCTTCGCAGACGGCGTAGATGGAAGCACCGAATGCCACCCGCCCCAGCGAGATACGCAAAGCATAGCGGCTGTTTATGAAAACCAGTCTCTGTTCCAGAACCCAATGGGCTTTCGAGATGCCACACGCTCAAAACTAGACTGTTTTGTGCAAGTTATTTAACTGGAATGTCAGCTAAGTAGGGCCAGTGCCTAATCCTTTCGGATGCATTTTGGGATTGCCTCATTATCGGCAACTGCCTAACAACAACAAGGGTTTCCCATGTTTTCATTGATTCTATATCGCCCGTTGGCAATGTTTTAAATGCGCTGCTCACCGAGCTGATCATTGCGATCCCGCTGACGGTTTATATTGTTAGCGACTGGCTTCCAGGCCCAAAGACCAACTGGGCTAGCGCTTCCCAACTGAAGAGGCTCTTGGTAGACCCATTATCCAAAGTTGCTTGGCCTATTATATCTCATTCCGCGAATCTTAGCTTGGCGGAAGTATACCCCGTAAGACGCACTTTAATGGTTGCGTAGCACCCCTTGCTGTTCTTTGCGGCTCACTGATGTGGTCGCTGAGCGGTAGTGTGAAACAGCTGACGATGCCCGCTACATTCCACCTAGTTCTGCATTCACATTCTTTTACTCGGTGCCTACTCCGTGGCAAAATGAAGCATAAACCGAGGTATCGGGGGTCTTCTCACCAAAATGCCGTTTCCGATCGCGTAAATACAGAGCACGTTGCCAATAGACGCCTTTCTTTGAACCACACGTGCTGCACCGCTCACCTCTCACTGTCCCACGCAGTATAGTTCATGTTTTGTCTCTCACCAGAGTAACGAACGTTTCTTTCGTTCGAGTTCTCCCCAGACCCGAAGTTCTTTTCACCGTTCTTCGCGGACTGTCCAAAAAGACTCTGAGCCATTCTGCTCACTGATGACAAGAACTCGACCAATTTTCCAATCCTCAGTTTTCCCTCTTTCTGGTTATTCTATCTATGAGTGTACCTGCATCTAATCGATCCGTTTTTATGCTTTCAAATAACCCATCTGGCAGAGACTGGGCAAATTATTGCAGGAGCTTAAAAGATCCCCCAGAAGCCTACAAGGCATTTCATACCCAACCTATGGCTTGACCATAAGAGTCTTTCATTGTTGCCCACGACTAACCTACACAATAATGCCAGTAGATGCTGGCCCTCTCTGTAACTCATGGGTCTGGAACTTATTTTAAAACTTCTGTTATA
Source organism: Fasciolopsis buskii (assembly GCA_008360955.1). Lineage (NCBI taxonomy): Eukaryota > Metazoa > Platyhelminthes > Trematoda > Plagiorchiida > Fasciolidae > Fasciolopsis > Fasciolopsis buskii. Next base: position 1,724 of record LUCM01000194.1, read on the forward strand.
GGTTTGGACGAATGACAGGAGCTCGTGTCTGGGCAAATACACAACCGGCGAGAGTCTGACGGTATTGGACATTGACAACATGTCGTTACCATCAGCAAAGTCCGTTCCCATCTTCAGGCGTGCGTTGGCGCGTTCTTTTCCCCTGGCGTTCTTCTCGGATTGCTCGTTAACAATTTGCATGGCTGCTATTGCGTCCGGAGGCCTGATCAGGGGAACAGTTTATCTTCTAACCCATCCGCAAACTTAGCTGAAACTCCCGTCACCCAGTATATGAAAACCACAAGATCTCGCACCATGCCATTCTGGGTCGAGCGCGTTCCCTGAAGAGGAACTCCTACCACAGCTTCTACGTGGACTGACTATCGGCGGTCAAAAGCACTGAAGACGGATATGTTGCGCTGGACATCTTGCCCATGGTGTTCCCTGTAACTCTCGCCCCACTAAATGCTGAGGCAAGCTTTGGGCCTCATGACCCCTCTGATAGGTGCCTTCCCGGCGGGAAAGAGACACGGCGGACAGCCACTTGACAAAAGTTGTCGCCCTCTGATTAATTCGGGCTGATCGTGAATTCAAGTAACCACAGGTGTCAGGTCAAGAATCTAGATAGCTTGTCAGACAAACTTCCGGAGGAAGTGAACCTACCGAGTCAGCCTGCCCACCAGATCGCAAGTATTCCAGCTCTTGATATAGGAATCACATCATCAAGATACGTTCCTTGCTTCACCAGGCCCCCGGGTCGGATATTGCGGGCTAGTGCTGGTTTTGTCACTAATCAGGATAAAAGGAAAAATGACCATGTATCCGTGCACCTTTCGGGGAGGCCTGCTGCCATTCATGCGGATACGACATTATTCGATTTAGTCCGGCTTCGTGGGGTCAGCTGCCGCTTGAAGATAGCCTTTGATTGTCGAAATCTAATCTACACTGGGAGACGAGACTACGTTTATGCATTTTGGCTCTCTTGTAAGCTTGTTCCTATAGAGTTACAGGTTGACAACGCATACTTTATACAAGCAGGTCAACCTAGTGAATGTTTCGCTTCACATTTTAGATGATCGTTGGTCAGCCTACCATGAACACACAGCAAATCCGTGGATTATTTTCTTGTTCAATCTTCTTAAGCAAACAGTCATGGGTTTCCACCTTTTGCAAGCACTGTTTTGTAACAGTACTTCGAAGCTCTGGGAGGACGACATGTGCATGAGGCCAGCGTCGGTGGACTGCAGTTCTTCTGGGCAGGGTTGATCGCTGGGGTCGCTCATTAACGAATGCTTCTCAGGCAAACTGGGAAACTCTAAGCCCTCAGCCCATGTGTCCAGCGACTGTAGATTTGTCACTCACCAGAAGCACAACTGAACTGGATTGTCAATCGATTTCTCACTCATCCGCAGTTCAAACATTGTTACGTCCAGTGCAAATGTGAGCATGCTTGCGATAAAGGCACCAAACGGTCGTTTAGACTTTTGGCTACAGCAAAGCAAATCCCCTAAAGTCTGTCCAAAATAATGCAACCCAACCAACGGATTTGAACAACTTACAGTCTGTAACACCATCCCTGTGAAAATTGCCAAAGTTCACCCTGATCGTGGGCTCGATGCTGACTTGAAGAATGCAACTGCAGATTTGGCCACCAATATCCTAACGTTGTAACTATCGTATTTTCCACTTCCCCGTCTATGTACTAAGACTCCGTAACCCACTTACAGTGCGCCTGAAAACACGTGCAACTTTCATCTCTCTTCAACTTTGGCTGGAGACAGACCAGGTGGAAGTTTTATGCTTCCAAGTCCCTTTATACTGGTCATAGATTAGTCTCACGATAAGCTTTCTTAAGTCATCCCGACCAGCTTCCTTCCTGTGCAGTCGTTGCAACAACATTTTTCTCGAAATCGGCCAAAGGGGAGACAAACCCAAGGTGGCACAAGCTGGAGATGGATGATAGGATCCCCCTAATTGTAACTGGCCTCTTGAGGATGTTTACTTGGCAAATGTATTCGTCGGTCTTTGCGTCCCGTTTCACCCGAGAGCGCGTTTGATTTTTGCGAAGCTTGCATCAGGCCTACGGATTATATCTGGTTGTGTGGGTTCCGGGGTTACTTCCAGGACCTCGAAATCGTTGTATATCTGCGGGTAGAAACCACCCGCTTTAGTGACTGCCAACCTAACCTCGTGTCATTGCCGAGCGAATGGAGGAGGTCGTCAAAGCAAGAGCTGCTGGTATTGCTACCCACCGTGGTCCGTTTATCTGCTTCTCCTGAATTTTTTCTGTACCTCGAAAAGCAAGATTCGCGCAAAAATGTGATGATACTGCAACAAATGGGTGGAACGTCATCATTTATTCCGTTGCTGTTTGATCTATGTCGTTCTCGGCCGACCTGAAGAAATGCACTGTAGTTCTATCTTTGTCCGGTACCTTAACGTGCAGGAACAATGCTCTTATGTCTGCAGATTATGTGAACTAACACACCTGAAATTGACAAAGAACCCCGATCACTGGTGCAGCCCCATTTGGCCCTTGCAATATCCGTTCGTTTAGCAACGTTCCTTGAAACGTTGCTGGGCAATGGAATACTACGCAAAGCTTTTCGGGTTTCTTGAAGTTTGGCACGGGCTGGTGAGGCTAATACCGGATTTCTTCTCCCGTGGTGGGAAAAGACACCTCTTTCAGGCAATCAAGGTTTATCTAGTCCACAGTCACCTTGCTATCTTGTTCTAACAGCCATCTGCAACGACGAAATTTTTCTTCCAACTGCAGTAACCGGTGAAGCAAGTGTGCATCCTATTCACCTAACGGGAGGGGTGGGTAAAAACGAAAAACGGAAATTCCTCGGTTGGCGTCGCAGTATTTGCATTCTCGAGGAGCCTCAACATCAACCCCAGGCTTGCACGAGTCAATGTTTTCAAAGTAAATGTCACTAAAACGCGAGATAATAAAGGCAAAAGTAGGTGATCTATCGGGCCCATCTAGATCAGATGCACCCAAAACTTTTCCAGAGACTTAAGAGGTTATTGCTTGCCAGCGTCGAACTCTAGATTATTTTCTGGGCATTTTGAATTTTCGCTAGTTTCAAAGTGATCGGTGTGATTGTAGCGAACAGCATTTGGGTACTGCATAGGCAAAGCAGATCCCCGGTGTCGTACGGCAATGGACAATAAAGTTATTCAACATACAACCCCGAACAAACCCAAAATATATGGTGGCAAGCACTTAACCAGAGCAAATGTCCGCGTTTCACGTGTTTCACGGGGTCTCACAGTAGTTAGTGGCCAACTCGCTTGGTAATTTCAAACAAAAGGACTTTCAGGTAAAGGAAAATATGCATTTTCTAAATCACCAAATTCATTTGTACGACGACTCACCCACAAGTTATGATACTAAGGGAGTTTTCCGGTGGCCGCAGGTCACTCGTGATTTACTTTCACCACAACCAAGTAACCCACAACTGCGTTTTCCCATCTTCTCAAATGGTTGCTTGCAAATTATTTACTGTGATTTCTTCAAGCCCGTTTCAATTCGTAACGGCCTATATATTGCCGCCGTTAATCAGCTTTGGAAGCTTAGACTCACACAACCGCAATAGGATGTCCCGCAGGAACTTCGCCTGCACCTCAGGAACCAGTGAGCCGCCCAGGCTTCGTCAAAAACCATCCGCCACTTTCTTTCTGCCCAATAAAATCACTTAATTCCATTTTGCTCGAACTCACCGTCTCCTAAACGAATTTTGCCTAGACTGCTCAACCGCTGTGATTCCGGCACTCCTGCTGACGAGGGCATTTAACTGTCCCATTTTGCCAATGTTCCTTCACTTGCCGCATATTGCCTCGGCTTCTAACTTAAGCATGCTTTTTGCAACTGAATCGTAGCTCGCTGGGTCTACATTCTCACCTGATGTTTCTGTGGATTCCCTGAAGGGCTCTTTCTGGTTTATCAAACTGCTATGCACTTGTTCGTCGCATCCTTAGCCATCCAAACACCGGGATACCTGAATTGGGCCTCTGAATGGGGCTTTTAACTGCAATACACCACCTGCATCTGTTTCGAAGTTTATATCTGCTGCCTTTAAATCATGCAGAATACATTAGGCAGGCCCCATCTCATCGTTCAAATCCCGGGAGTCTTCTTTCCGATTCAATTCAGGTAAACGGGTGCAACACGTGACTAGGAATAATGACACCTTCAACCGCATATTCAACGAAGGTGCCCCTGGTGCGGCCATCCAAGTAACCTACAATTTTCCTGGGAAGCATAAGCTAAAGCATCAAGCTCATTTGTACGGCACCGAACTCAGGAATACTGATACAAAAGGAATTTTTCGAGGGTTTTTCCATTCATTCTTTCCACCGTCAGTTTACAGCGGCAGGGAATTAAGTGATGCAGGCTTCCGCAGAACAGTCCTATGGTTGTAATGGGCAGTGTAAGTGTGACTGAATTTCAGGTATGTCAACTAAAACTAAATCACGGATGTCCTCGAGCATTTAAAGCCCTTCACCGCATGTGCTCAGCTTTGAATATCTTCACGCTGGTAGTAAGAGTATTCTGGAGGCGTGTAAGTTTCACTTTTCTCCGAATTGGGCCAGCCGAGAGATCCGATTTTGGGGCTGCGTAAACGTGATTCATGGAATTTCCTTCCGTTCGTTTTTGAATTATTTTCGTCGAGATTGATCCTCGTCAAAAAGAATTTGGAACATCATTGAAAGCAGTTTTAAACCGCTTCTGGATTTCCCCAGTTAATTACCATCCTTTCCATAGTTCATGAGATCTCAAAATATTTTGCAGTTTAACGCTGGATTATCTAACCTTTCCGTTGTCGCTTACAAAGCCACTGGACAGAACTTATTACGCATTCATCATGCGCTCGGTATTCTGTGCATCTTTTATTCGTCGTTAACTGTTTTTCGGTACCCGTTCTCACATTCAGTACGTACGGACGTGAAGTTGCTTTTGTCATTTTAGGCATCTAATTCCCTTGAGATCGGATTACCATACTGAGTACCACAGCATTTTGAAGGAAACTGTTGGGCATATGAAGACGTATATGATGATCTAGTGAATTCCGGTTTTGTTTTTCTGCTTGAAGGCACTGTGCATTTGACCTTCGATCAGCGGTGTGGTTTTCATTATTCACCACTCCAGCATGAGTTACTCACTGGAAGTGTTTGTGAAATCAGCGGTTAACCTACCAAATGTAGAAATAACAGGAAAGAGCGATCCCTACGTTCTGTTGGAGTACCAAGGTATGCCACTCACGGATAAGTTCTCATTGTTAATTGTGTCTTTCTAAAGTCCTCTCTTTATATATACATATATATAACTGAATGCATGTATACAGTTGAACGATATGTCATGTATAACATAGCATAAATAAACCGTCTACAATTAGGAATTTAAACCATGCGAATTTTGGTAATGGGAAACGCCTTCCTGCCGATTGAAAATAAAACATTTTAATTAATAAGAACATCAGTATCTAGACATCTTTAGAAATGTAATTATCAATCATTTAGATTTTTCTTCAGTACTTTTGCGCAGTTACGCTTCCATGTTTGTTAAATTAGCAAGCTGAACTTCTGAGTTTCGCTTAGGAGTCTACTCGAAATCCAACGCTGGAGAATAATGTTAGATAAACCATTACTAAGAATCAAAATGTGGATCAACAAACGTGTTTCGCGCAATCCGCAATCTTGTTTATTGAGCCAACCTAGTTACAGTTATTATTTTTAGATTCGCAAACCAAAAGGAATCACGCTTTTGTGCACTTAGTTAGAGGCAAATTTTCAGCTCAGACAAACAATGTGAGGTTTGAATGATGAAATGTTAGTTTAGACTGATATATGTTAATACAAGATCAGTGACCTGCTAAGTAGTGCTAAACGAGGTTGACTAGATAGAAATGTTGATTAAGTGGGTCTCCATTGAAGCTGAGTCCTGAGATTGTCAGCTTTCTGTTTACTTACAAATAAACTGAACAAGAAGTAAGCCCGCACTTGCAGGTATAGGTACGAGAGGGCAGAAGGCTAAGTGAAAAACTTGTTGAAGAATGAAAAAACACTTGAAAAATATTTCATGAATGAGCTGGACAGATTGTTTTAAATCTGTCACAGCATTATGATACTCTAAGCATATCCATGTTGATTCCACGAAAATTTATAATTATTCTCAGCTTTAACAGTAAGGTTGAAGTTCTTCACTCCTCGAGTCATTAACGAAAATCGGGTAGCAGCACAACCAGGACCGGAGAATTTCCGAAATAACAATTGAAAGCGGTTTCACAAGATTCCTTCAGCCTTTTAGGTTTGGGTGGAAAAAGCGAGGATTTGTCTACCGTCGGTTCCAAGTTTAGTTCACGAAGACATTTAGGCGAAATAGGTTCGTTGTTAGTTCAAAAAAATTGTAAATTACCGAGAACTCCTGTGAAGATCAAAAAGACCTCATTGAATAGAAAACGTTAGAACGAAATGGGATTCTCCAAAGACTTTATAGTAACATCTCATCGATTATTTTTTGGTTTTAATAATTAGGTGCAGATGGCAAGAGGGAGAAAATCAAAGCGAACCATTTTGGGGACCACTTACAGAATGCTTTCATAAGGGAAAACAAACGAAATCGAATCATACCTTCCTAATTCAATATTGGCACCATACAAACAACGGCTAAGAAATATTGACATTTTACGACACTTATTAGCGCTCTAAAAATAATGACCTGAAAAATTTGAGTAATTCACAAACGAAATTTGGCCGAACGGATAACATTTTGGGACTGCGTAGACTTCTTCTTTAGTAGACAGATATCTTCCTGTGATTTCAAAGAGATTAAACTATTTTCCCGTACTGCAGCGGCTCTACAGATGTTAAATCAGAAAATGGTGGCACGGAATACAGTATAACTAGTGTTCGTCTAGGGAATCGTTATGCTAATTCATTTAATCCTAAAATAGTCACTTGTTATTTGAGTCAAGATCAGACGACAGTCATAAACTATCGATTTACTATTACAAAATTAAAAGCAGTCTTTTTCAAAATATTAAGAAAATGCTTAGACATTGGAGGGGTTTGAGAAATACCGGAGAACACATTTTGAACTGAACCTTTAGAACTAAGTGCTCCGGGTAAAATCTTTGATATGAAAATTTTATATTGGTTTATTGCTTCTTGTTCAACAGTAAGTAGCAACTCAGAGTTTGTTCGCGACAGTATTCTTAAGCATTATGAAAGTCGTAAGCCAAAATATTTTTGGAGTAATTCATAAAGTTTTATTGCTCCCTAAGATTGTTACAAGGGAATCAAATTTTGCTTTCCTATGTCACCTGGGGTTGGAGCCAAATTCTATATAAACACGGTTTCGGACTTATTACTGGTATTTGAAACGTACCTCTTCTGTCCATCAACAATAAGTAGAGTACTAAAATATAACGGATCAATAAATGTTTTGTCTTTAACGACTTAGGAAAATATCGTGTGTATCTTCTGGTGTATGGGACACTTTGCAATTCGCCGGGTAGATTTCTCCAGGGCGTCGAGTTTTTGAAAGTGACTGCCCGACTTTCTTGTATGAGACAAAGTTCTTGTCTCTACTCCCGGAAGTTCAGGTTATCCACTGTAATTTGTATTTTCTTGCATTTTAATACACCAATATATCTAGCCACAATGTGGAACAACTCTGTAAATTTACATTTCTCAATAGTGACAAAAATTAAATTGCTTTAAAACCTTCAAATGTATTAGGCAGGTTTGCAACTGCAGTAAACGTGATTCCAACCAAGGTCTCTTGGTTTTCATGAATTTCATAAAAAACTGACGGTATTTCATTATTAGCACTTGTTTTCTATATATATTTAAACTTCTACCGGTGTCTAAGTACCTTTTTATTTTTGACGCTTAACTTTTTTATGTGTGCGTCTGATTTACTAAAGTTAGCCTGAAGAAACCGTCTCTTAAGTTTTTGAAATCTAAAGCATCATGCATATCTTTTGAGCGCTATGGATTTTACGGCTAAATCTCAAAAGTTGATTTAAAATTCACGACTGATTTTTCATTGTGACAGCCTGATTTGCTATTTTTAGGTGTGGAAAATTGCACCAAATAACCTAATTTCAAATATTTCACCAACTATCCCTTTTTGGTTCTGATCGCACAGACCAGTAAAAAGACCGATATTCGTCGCCTGCTCTAAGTGCAGTCGCAATATTTTTACAAAACTCTGCTGTCTTGAAAACATGCTGAAAACTAATAGTGTTAACTAAATTCATGCGTGAAATGTTAGATTACAAGAAATAGTAGTTATGAAACAGGTATGAACAAGAAACAAAAGAACAGGAGAAAGGAAGGGTTCAATATGTGATGGAAGAGTTATTATGGCTCCGGCGAAGTTGTTTTTTGCACAACTCCGACTTCAAAGATCACGTTGCGTATGTTTTGAAGATAGCCCTCACTTGTTTTTTCAGTCTCCTTTTTTCAAAATTTGCGGGTTGTCAGGATCACTTTGAAATTAGTCAGTGAATTGATTTGAGGAACGACATCAGACAAATGTAAAACCACGGTGTTCATTAGTCATATGATCGTTTTTCACAGTGCTATCGAGATGTGTCAGATATCCATTTTGGTGGGCATTATATGGGATGTCCAGTATATTGTACACTGCAAGAGCACACAAACTGATATGGTTTTCAAACCTCTGTGGTGTGTAGTTTAGGTTCCTAGTTGTCCACATGTCCTAAGTTTCTTCTAACAGGCTCCCAAGTAACTGCGAGTCTTATATAGTCTTCAGTGGAAAAGTCTTACGTACTAACTTCTTTTGGCAGGCTTTCCCACTAAAGTACGGAGACAAAGGCGAACGCCTGTCATTATTCACTTGGTCGACCGATACTAAGTCTAGAAGAGGTGATTAGAACCTGATTCCAAACATATGACGAATTGTTTACAAAGAACATGACCAAGACCACGAATATTGCCACTGGCGGATGCAATGAATTCCTTTGGAATGTCTCTTATAATTTTACATATCCCAGTCCTGTACTTTGCCGGTATTCTGTCGCAGATCGTTTTATTTTGTTTGGATGTTTTGTTATCAATTTTTATCCCCATCTCTTAAATTCTTCACACAAACGACTTAGTAAATTTTCGTATTCCTGTAAGGAATTCCTCAGGGCGGTTTTGTACACTCGTTGTTTTAATAACTAGTTGGTCAACTCCTCCCTTTATGTTCTGAGGCTCTTGGAGTATGAATATCAATATTCTCTTTCAGGTTGTTCCTTAACACATTTATTTACTGTCATAATGATAATGCTGTATCCTGCTCCACAACTTCTTTATCCTCTTTGGTTACTACTACGACCTCAGTAGGGAGTAGATTGTAATTTACTGTAGCTCGACCTGTTACCACACCTGAACCGTGGAAAAGTTGTGTTTATTTACCTCTTCGAGTGCCAAATAGACGGTCGCTAGTTCAAATCAAGCGTGTCCTTAAAAGTGAGACTGCAATTTTATGTGATTTGACGACTTGCGCACCTCTGTGGTCCGAAAGGAAATTCACGATGATTTATCTCAAGCCGAAAATCTAATCATTCCTGTAAAAGCAAAGGGTACAAACATAGAGAAATAGCTTCATGATTCTTTGGTTTGAGATCGATTTAAGCAAGCAACACGCTCAAGAAAATCAGTTAAATAGTGATTGATCCGAGCAGATGGGCTTCCATTTCACCGCTCTCTAACGCCGGGCAGGCATGGTTTTGTTAGAAATAAAGGCTTTACCTCGGAACCCCAATCATTCCCTTGCTTAACGATTAAGTTCCCAAGATCTATCTGATGATAATAGAGAGGAATCAAGCGACAGTTCAGGTCTGGCACTTAAGCGAAAGAGTTTGCTTCACTTACATGCCTTTATCGTCCTCAAGCTTAATTGGATATTGCCACTAAGCTGGCTCAATAGATGTACCCTGCGTCTCTGAGGGGCGCTTGCAAGGTTTTCGTTATCACTCATCTTAACCCAGGAGCAATATTTTTTTCTTGCGCTACTGCTCACGTGCCAGACAATCCGATTTCAAACTTTTTTACTGATACAGATGTCGAAATTACTTTGAGAACAACAGTTGCTTGTTCATGGTTAGGATAGACCTTAATGAGCTGTGGCTTATATGCTTTCCGGTTGAATGATTTTAAACATCATGTGGTACGTGAAAATCGGGTGTCTCGGCTCGTTGCCACACCTGAACTGTTGTGAGTTTGTGCAGTTCTGTGCCTTTCCAAGCATTAAAATTATGTTTGTGTGTGTAACAGACAAACTGGGATATGAAGCCCGAGTTGGTCTGCAAGCGGTCTGAAGTGGGCTTGAAGTGGACTTGTGAGTGCGTGATAAACAAACACTAGACCTTCAGTCACCAACCCACCGATAGGGTCCGCACACTGAAGCAAGGAGACAAGCGCCACCGGGCAGGGTTTATTCGGGAGAAGATAAAAGTACAACCGTAGTCAGTAGTATAGGCAGTTATGTGGAGGGACCGGTGTGATCATGGTCTCTTTATGGTCAATACAAATGGGCTCCTGGTCGTCCAACTGTATTTCATTGATATCTGAGATAAGTACAGCGAAGCAAAAGGCACAATAAATGAAAACCACAGTTAAGTTGCAAAGTTGTTGTTGTTTCTGCTGAAGGATAACTATTGCTACTACGTTCACCGGTTTAGCCTAAAATAAAGAGGTGATAAAATAATAAAATATATTAACCATTTTCTACCATAAGTTTTATTCGTTTTTTTTTCTTAACCAACTAACGATTTCGAAAGAATCAACAACTGATAGGCTTAGTAAATAGATTCGACGGAATTTCTCTTTTTTCATTGTGTTCCCATTTACATTTGCCTGATAGTAAACTGTTAAAAATTCAAATTTTAGATCAGAAGAAGCAGACCAAAGTGATCGATGATGAACTGAATCCTACTTGGAATGAAACACTGGTATTTGATTTGCAAAACAAGCCCCTTCTGGCGACCGACGAGATCAAGATCACGGTCAAAGACTTCGACAAAGTCACACCAGACAAGTAAGCTCGCTCATTGTACGCAACTGGGATCTTGTTTCGCGTTTTTCCTTAAAATGAACACTCGCAAACGAATCCAGAGAGAGCTTTGGAGAAATTAAGTAAAAATTGCATTGGTTTTTAGATATTCTGCGTGCAATTATTACTCATAGAACCAGCCGTAATGATCATCTTGTGTTTAGACATTAGGTGACGATTGATCTGGAAGTGTCGGGTTCGGAAGCACTACTGCATGCGGTTTATCTGACCATATCGGGCAGCACACCTGAAACGGTGTATGCAGTTGGCTGTGGTCACTTTTGTTTAACCTTTCGCTATTCGTCTATGTGAACGGCACAATTATCCGTTAAAAATGGAAACGTAGAGCCATATGCAGCTAACCTTGTTCATTGTTTTGGTCAGATAGCGTCTGTGTATTTTTTTTTGGTTTGAGCTATCGTTAGCTCTGACGAAAAGTTCCCCTCGTATAGTCTCACTTGGTCCTCAGATCTGTCAGGTTTCGTTCACAAGAGAGCGCTGGAGTTTTCAAAACAGCGATTCTACTTTCATGTTACTTTGAGCGGAATTTGACAAACCCACTTTGCTGGCCATTACAAATTAATCCATTTTAGTTCAAGTCAATTCAAGTAAATGCTCTATATACCTCGGAGATCAAATATTTGGCTTTCACCTAAGCAAAAGACACATTCGTAAAGCGAGCAAACTACACTGTGAACGGGCATAACAAGTAATAGTGATACGTTTTCACTTATACCCACTTTTATGACTTAATGCGGGAGTTGCAGGCTACTTTAAGAACTTGGCCTGCTTCGGAACGGCAAAGAAATTCTAGGTTTGGTCACATGTATGATCATGTTTATAATTAGGAAGAGTAATGGGAGGAAATGGATTTCACTGTGTTTGTGTATAAATTGATAAGAGTAAGTCAGTATTCTTGTGGAGAACCTCGGACCGACTTTAATATGCTGGGAGAGGTTGAAGTCAATGAACAGATATCTGGATAAGAACTTGAGAGGCCTGGAAATCAATTGGCGATGTTTCGCAGGAGACCAGAAAACATGGCGGAGAAGTATCATTATCATCATCATCATCGTTCAGCGTTAAACAGCAAGGCAAGCCTCACTGACCGCTGCCTTTCCCCAGAGTTACACGTTTATAATAAAAGAGTGAATATTCAACGGGAACAGGGAGTGGACCTACACAGGCGGGAACAGATAAGATGATGCTGCAGCCAACACACGAAACACAGTCTAACTGTGCTGTGTTTTCAATCATTCTGATTCGATAGAAAATGACAGCACGATCGCCACTGTTCACAGTTCACTGTCATATTCTTCAGTGTCTCCAGCCAGCAAGTCGAAAAGCCTTTCGGTCCACAACCACGAAGGCGTGAGACACCTACTTTACCTAACTTCGCTGTGCATTTTATCATCCCACGTTGCCACGTCATCTGTTGGCCTCCACATGGCTTCTTCCATTCCTTAGGA
>LUCM01000194.1:14590-178977 GCA_008360955.1 Fasciolopsis buskii
GGCGCTGCTGTCGTCCAGTCCTGTAACAGTACTTTGCGCTTTGAAGGTGCAAAGCACATGCCGAACCGAGCAACCAATCTCGACAGTCTATCTAGTGCCCGTTGTGCATGGTTCGCAGACTCGAACAGTCACACGACGTCGTCTGCGTAATCTAGGTCGCATAGCTTCCCTCCACCTCCCAGTTCGACTCCTACATCCCGGAGACCTCCTAAAGCATCTTCCATCACCTCGTCCATGACGAAGTTGAACAAGAATGGGGAGATGGGACACCCTTGTCGAACGCCACTAGTCGTTTCGGATGTACGTGATAGTTCACCGTATACCCTAACGCGACCATAGGTATGCGAGTACAATGCTCGCAACAGGTTCACAAACTTAGTTGGCATACCCTTCCGGTGGAGAGCACTGAGTAGTGCTGATCGATCCACGGAGTGGAAAGCACCTGTCAAATCGAGAAAGACTACGATCGTAGGGTGGCGGTGCATGTGGCATGTTTCGAGTATCTGTCGGAGAGTGAATATTTGGTCTATGCAACCTCGACCTGGCCGAAATCCGGCCTGTTGTTCGCGGATATTACTCTCGCAAATCGCCAGAACACTTGAAAAACAAAACGTTTAATTAGTTATCCGGAGAAGGTGTGGAATTCGATCCGCGATGGCCAAATGGAGAGATATTTAATGTTTACGAAAGTGTGGTTCACACGTCGTGTTCATTTAAGACTTCAGTCTAATATCAAGCCAGATTATTTTACCAAGTCTTTTAGATTCACGTTTTCCCCACTAGATAATACTGGAGTGGAAACGTCACCAAAATTCGAGCGTTTTGGATCTCATAAGAACAAATACAACATTCCTAATAGATAGATTATGCTCCGTGGACTATTCTGGCAGTTCCATGATGTCGTTTTGGTAAGCTGAAAACAAAATTGCTTCAAACAACGAACTACGTCATTTGTTTACTTGAAGAGCAGTTTGTAGTTCTGGATTGGGATGGAACAAGCGAGAACAGAAAAAGAAAACAGCGGGTAATATCGTGTCTTGCGAAACTCCTAAGGTAGATGTAACAAGGAAAGACAAGATGCGTTGTAATGAATGGACTGCTGTCGGCTACGTAAATGCTCGTTTAGGAGAATAATAAGGGAACGTTCTACAACTGAGTCGGAGAGGAATGAAAGCAGCTTGTTTCTATCGACGTAGTCTCAAGCATTGATGTTGTCACGAAAGCAGATCCTTACTGTTTTGCCCTTGGTGCCCAATGCCAATGAGGTACAGTTTGTTAGGACAAGAGAAGCGTCAAGTGCGAATCTGGAAGATGCAAAATATGGACAAATAAGCTTTCGAGAACTTTTCAGTCTACCAAAGTACAGGCAGTGGGATAAAACTTGGAGAAACGCTTCTTAGGGAGAGGGGGCGATGTGTGATGTGACCTAGAAATCGAGAATTTTGTCACATGCATTTATCAAACAATTCAGGAAGTACAGGGGACAGAGTTACCGCACACTGCTTGAGGACTATGAGGCTGAGGTCGACCGGTTCGTGAGATTTTTTGAGTTGGATGACAAATCGACAAGTTCAGTGCTGACTGCAACATACATGCATGCCGATCAATCCCCAGATAGGTGTTTAAACATCCTCTAGTTTTCCTGATGATTTTCACGCCTCAGTAAATTACGTGTACACAAATAATTCAGTCTGGACAGTTCATTCCTAATGTTTTTAGCCATCCGACGGATATATGATCGTTTCCTATAAACGTTTATCCTCCCCAACAGCGAATTCGTTTGAGACGAGGGAATAAGAAGCGATCGCGGCGAATGTACGAAGTCATTATGGGACAGCAAAGGTTCGAGCAAAAATTAAGATAACTTGTAAGACGAGCCCAGGACACGGAGACGTCTGTGTCTAAAAACAAAGCAAAGTCTGTCTGACTTACCGTCTCATTTAGCCTCGCAATATTTTGCGAACAAATCTACGTCCACCGAGTTTTGTGACTGCGGTATTGCGTGAAATGCTCGTGATTGGTATGCCTATAAATTTCGGACAGAACCTTAGTTGCGGCATGATCAGACCAACCAAAGGAAGTTCAAAGGAAGTATCCATTCTGGTTGGGGAAGGTGATGTGAAGTTACCGAACCGAAGGAGTCTGGCAAGAGGAGTAACGTTGATATCATTAAACTCGTCAAGAACTGTGCGCAAAGAAATATTTGATTACTCACTAAAGTCTCATCTGACTCGTTAGGAGTGTGATTGGATGACAAGTCCATTTAAGAATCACATGGTGATTCGTCGGAGGATTTTAGTCGGTCAGGCAAGGCTAACCTTCAGAAAGGGGACACAAGGCCCGAAAGTATGGGTTTTTCTTCTCACTAGTATGTTTCACATATGAATGAATGAAAAAAATTTGCCCGCAAGCGCACGACCGGTTTGGCGGCTATTGCCACTCTTCAGGTATGCGTACCCGGTATTCTTTTGTCCAGCCATCCGTATGGGGAAAATACTACTGAGAAAAAATGTTTGGTTAGTTTACCAAAAGTGTTCGAATTGCATTAGGGCAATTTTGATAGTTGTAATTGAAAGTTATTCAGGTGTTTAGGTTTGTATTCAATAAAATGGGGGAATTAACCTACATATCTANNNAATCTAAAAACAGGCGTGACGTGTATACACCATTGGCTGTTAGCATATACAACGACAGCACCGCCTCTCTTCGGCCGTAAACGATGACGATCAACGTGATACTTGGTGAGACGGCCAACTACTTCATCATCGATATCCTCATGAAGCCACGGTGTTTGGAATAAAATTCCAACCAGCTGAAAGTTCTGACGCAGTCAGAAAAGTTACTCTGCGGTAACCTATGTCATTGTTGTGCTTCACAGGGATGCACACGATGTTTACGAATTTTTACTAGGTACTACAGTACAGCTAGCTGGCTCTTTGTTTTCTGGCATGATTTCTGGACTTTTTGATAACACATTTCCATTTGTTCCGTGCCGTTTTACCAAAAAACCAAACGGTTGGCCAGGACGTTTGACAAATTTTTGCCAGGTGTCACTCTCGATTTCATTCGTTGCTATTACAGACTTATGTGAACCGTTTTTGTCATCTGTTTTGGGACACACCAATTCACTTTTTACGAACAGTCACTTAATACCAGTGTACTCTTGGTTGCTTCCCCATGGCACCACCCTACTCGAATGAAAAAAGCGAAGAATAGTGGACAAACAACCGTAAGACTAAATAAAAATGACTCCCCCTCTCTCCTGCCCAACTGCGAATCGTCGTGTCTGTTGACCTCTTGGACCCTAACTCGATAGCCTTAGCTGGCATTCACGAGCCCGTCCACCGGTTAAGGTTGAGATATCGTCTTGAGTCTTTCTCGGTCTCAGACTATGCTATTAGTCTGCATACTGTGAGAATCATTTCTCTATTTCTATTAAACTATTGTTTGTATTTGATCTGCGCTTAATTTTCTTGCTTACTTTTCAAGCTTGTATTGCGTTCTGTCAACGCACCAGTCCATTCTAGACAAATCAATCACATCACTCCTAGTTTGGATTTTCAAGTCATTTCATGATTTGTATAATTGCCCCTGTCCATTAATAATGCTATGAATCGTTGATAATTATTGGTCTAATTTTTAGGTGCAATACCTATCCTCATTCATTTAATCACGAGTCATTATTATTACACTGCGAATAACCGTACTGAGCTTTACTTTTTTGACATCTGAAAAAATTTCGAAATGAAACCAAAGCTTGCGTCATAAGTTGTTTGACAAAAAAAGCAAAAACTGGCGCAGATAACAATCGATCCGAGCGAGCCACGTGCTCCGCTTCTTGGCACTAAGCCGGTTTCAGAATTAAGCAGAGGCTCATGTCGCGCTTGATGAGGTGTGATGGTTTCCACACGAGAAAATGGTTCGTTCAAAACGGGTTAGAAACAATACTGTCCAAGGAGTAGCTTTTCGACAAAAAATAACTCGTGTTAGTTTTTACCTTCTTAAACTTTCCTGCCCACGACACAAATTGTAAGGAACAAGAATGAGCTAATCGTGAACCGGTCTAAATGAACAAAACGTTTACATAGGCAAGACGAGGGAGCAGATCCATAGCTATCTCGTGGCTCCTATCATACGTGAATTGTCCAATTGGGAATGTTGCATTCAACTCGTTTAAGTGCACCAAAACGATCAAGAGCTGTCCCAAAAATTGTTTGGTTTTCGGGTTGTTCAGTTTTCTTAGAGCGTTATGGGTGCATCAAAGATAAAGTCTGAAGTAAGAAATTACCTGAATACACTTTTCCCGGGGCATATACAACAAAGGCGATTATTCGTAACGGACAGTATGCTGGCACATCTTTCATTACTTTGATGCACTGTCATTTAACACATTTTACAATGCGCATTATATATACGCGTATACATATATATGTATATATATATATATATATATATATAAATCGTCAGTAGTATTTGAGTGAATAAACGATCGGTTTCCCAAGTATTGCCGCTCGTCAGTTATGCGTACCGGGCATTCCTTTGTCCAAGCATCCTTATACGTGTACACTCCGAATTGTTATGTCCCACCGAAATCTAATTTGTAACGTCAGGAGGGTGCACGGAAGCTCTCTGTTGAAAAGTGCATAGAAGAATCAAAACTGATTCATTGGTAATATATATATATATGCATATATATATATATATATTTGCATATATATATATATATTGCACAAGTCTGTGCACAGATCATGTGCAGTCGGGATCATGGCGGAATACGGAAACGATGAGCCAGAAAAAAGGAAAGAAAAAGAACCAATGGGTGTGGTTCACCATGCATAATATCTTTTGTCCTTCATCTGCCTATCATTGGCCATCCATCGGGATCCATGGTTCCTTTATTGGCTCGATATCACCCGGTCGCCCAAACCGAAGTAGAATGTTGACTAAGGGAAGCGTGTCCTGGGCCTGTAATCAAACGATCTAACTCACAAAGGACCAGGATGATCTGGGGCCCGCTGTCCGAATTTTCAGTTCACGCGGCCTTCGGAAGGAGTTTAATATTCATCCCCACAGATGACCTTGAGCACGCACCCCTATGCTTCGTACTGCGTCCATGGTTCCTTTAAAATCTTGGTCTGACATTTGTCCCAGATTGGGTACGAATGACTTGTCAACCCGGCGAGGAGCCCTGCCGGACATTCGATCTCATCCTCTAATTGGGATTAAAACACGTTTGTCGCTAGAACGGAATGCATAGAAATTCATTAACAGAGGAGGTTTGAGATGCACTGCCATTTGGGAACATTTTAATAGGCGTTCAGAGCGAGTAGCTGGCTCAGGGCCTGTGACACTCACAGCTGAGGCATTTATTGCGAATATGGCAAAGTTGTCTGTTCGCCATCAAAAAAGATACGCAAAATGTTAATTTTTTGTTCGTCAGACAGGGTTCTCCGTCCGTAATGTGGTCTAAACAATCAACTGCTCCATCTATGCAGTTAAGATACTCTTTTCACCGCAGAATTACCGGAAGAAGAGACAGTTGATTACTACCGTTTGCCTCTAACGCAAATCTGAGTGAATAGTGTTTCACTCAACCCTAAGTTGATCTCGAAAGCAGACCCGGAGATTAATTGCATGCTTATAGAAGCTGAAGCAACCGATTACGTTATGTGATCTGCCGGCATTCTGCATCCGGCATCGATTTCCATTGCAAGTTGGTTTTTCTATGGAAACAGTCAGTCGGCCTTCACATCATTTCATGAGGCCGTTTGTTATCTGTAGTAGGAACTTAAATCTAGCAGTTATTTGTATAGATTATCACCTGGTTTTACAAAAAGAAAAATTGTTTACCGCGGCAAACTGAAAAAAAGATGTGTGATTTCATCGGTTTCCTAGTTGCTCCTAGGTCATTTTTAAATTTCATTCCAATCACACATCTCACGCAATAAACAATCAAACGGACATACCGACATATTAGTCTTTATCTGTAACTAACAGTACCCTAAACCTACAAAATAACGAAACAATTTGTTTTCAGTGAACCCATGTTTCGTATTGCAGCATCCCCGTTTGTTCAGTGCACCATTTGGCTGAACTATCGATTAATTGACTGATTGATCAAAACGTGTTTGTGCTTGAACGGATGTTGTTCAAGGCAAAAGCGCTTCTTTTCGTAAAGGTTCACTGCGAAAATGGAACTTATTGTTGATTTAGTCATTCGTCAGTATGGAATTTATTTTGATACTGCAGAATGGGAGCCACTCTGTCCAACAGATTCGTGGCTTCCTTCGTGGATGGTGTCAGATTTCCATCTTTGGTGATGCCGGTGTGCACAAAATAGGCTGCTTTTTATCCAACTGGAAAAGGGTTGCCAAATGCTATATATATATATATATATATATGTATATACACATGATATAAATCTCTGTGCCGAGCTTGGTGCCGTTAAAACCATAGAAGTAAAGAAACCAATGTCGAATGGAGGCAAAACGAACTTCAATTTTGCGTGGGATTCGTCACACGTTATCCCTCCTCTGCATTGTAAATGGATGATCACAATCGATGGTTCGAGCAAACAAAAGGCAATGATATAAATAGCTTGTTTCATTCGCACGTTTTAAGTACATCCCGGGCGAGTTCAGTTCTTGTGATCACACATCCGTCGTTCCCTGTTCCGGATCGCTTGCCGTCTAGCTTCGGCTAATCCAAAGATTAAAGCGTAGACCTCTAAAGAGGCAACATCACACATAAATGCATATAGGCGACATGAATTTTCAATTGGAAGTGCCCGACGGATCACGAAAACTGGTTTACTCCAAGTCACATCTTCCCGAACTTGACGCGTTTCGCAACTTGAATATTTGGGCCCGAATAAACGAGACCGTGAGACTCTTTCATACCCGTTCGTGTTTTGTATATAGAAGAACAATGAAAGCCTTATGGAACTGTGAGACTTGTTTTGGAGGCTTTTTCAGCGTAACCATAACAACAGCAATAAAAAATTACAGTGGCTATACCTGCACGTAATAATATTGTCATGGTTATGTTGGTTGGTTTGATTTTCAAATTGAAAACCTCAAAATAGATTTTCAAAATAAGGGTAAATGCAAATGCGATATTTTGATGTTTTGACGAATGTAATAAATTCAAACGAGGCTGGTCTTGTCGTGAAACGTCTACCAACCACTATTGATAGCATTGATTCTGATGAAATAGGTGTGTTAGAGTGACGATATGAGGTTCTCCCACCAATTCTACGGCCTAATTTACTGGAAATCTCAAACTCAACAAGGATACTGTGCTGATCAAATCCAGGCATTGTTAATTCGTATGAGTTTTAGTCCATTTTATGCCATCCCGTCTGTACGTATGGTATTTCGTTAAGAAATTATCCTATGGTTATCAAATTGGCATGATGCCAAGTTTTGGCGTAGAACAATTTGACTGATTTCGCTACTTCGAAGTCTTTGATTTTTCACTGGAACTATTATGTCAATGTCATCTATTCATTGGGAAGAACTTTGCAGTCTTGTGGAATGTTGCCTCTTTTTGCCATTGATCAAGATTTAGCAGACAAGGTGGAGTGAAAATGGGCTGATAGTTTGGATGATGAATTTAACATTACAATATTACAAAATTAGTCACGTTGCAGAATTGGAACTGTATTCGATCAAAATTTTTATTTTCGAGCACACCTTACTGTCGTTATTGTCCCCACGGTATTTGTTCCAAAATATTTGGTTGCCCATTTCGCGCGATAATCCGCGGCACCATGGTTACGCAACTATAGGTCCGTGTCAACCTGTTCCACGCAGAAACAGATCGGACTGCACGTTCTAATGACACCCATAATGAAACATGTCTTGACTTTGTCTAAGGTGTTCACTGGTCACTACGCTGATCACGTGGCAGGTTCATACAAGTTGATTACATTTATGCGGCTCATTTGTGAGTTAACATTACAAATATACAGGGATGTTAATTTCCTATATAGTTGAGAAGAAGATATTATAGTAAATCTTGACAATTAGTCCAGGTGGTTTAATGGTAGTCATGCACAATTCGCGCTTCCGTTGGACTGAACAAGTTTAACTACCTTTGGATGAAATAAGCAGCTTTGAGTTGACAAATCCACTGTTCACATTTGGATTGCTTGATGAAAAGTTCATATTGCCATCATACACCAAAAAGAATCCCGGAGCTACAATATGACGTGAGCGTTGTGTGCTCAGTGAATTAAGCAAACCTAAGCATCGTTGAAACTATTTTCATAAAATTTTTTTCTGATTCAAGACTCTTCAGTGCCATACTTGTTTGCGCGAACACCAGCAGTATGACGAAGTTAGGCTAGCCGGATTCCTCAACAGGTATGTACAAGGCAATTTCAGCTGTTTATAGATTTTTCAAACATACATTAATTGTGTAAGTATGAATGATCGACTACAATCAGTTTTGATTAAAACTATCTTGATCAATCGATGAATTTTTTTGGTTGAACGCATTTATGGCAAACCAATCAAATCGTTACTTTTCTCTGAATTTTCTTACTTTTCTCAACTCGACCGAATCTTATTCGATCAGGTTAATGGCAAAAGCTACTCTTCCATTACGTGGAGTCGTTTCCAGCGGACGACTGGACACAAAACTTACGTTGCTCAACAAGAATGGAAAAGAATTGGCCGTAAGTTGGCACCGCATTGATTCGTCGTTTTGATTTTTGGTCATGCGTTTGTCGGAAATCCTGTTTGGTAGGAATAAAAATAATTGCAGCACTCGCTCGAAAACTTATAAATTTTGGCATTCACATACGATGCAATGCGTGTTTATGTCATGGTTAGCCATCCAATAAATTGTGTCACGTGTAACGAATCGCTTTGTTTTCGTGAATTGCACTTGTTCACCGTTTAGTTTATCATATATTTTTTTAAAAAAAACTTTGTACAACCTGCGTCGGCTCAGTTGGGGTTTTTTTATCCAAAAACCTTGCGTTGGTGTGGTCTAGTTTTGATTCCAAACTCCTACTAGTGCCCAGCCCAAGCCGAAACGTGTGAATCAGTCTCAAAAATGAAAAGAAAACGGCAACATGACTATAAATATGATCTCCGTACACACGAATCTTGAGATCGAACACGGATGGAGTACTGGCCGTGGTAGTTGACTAGGTCACTTCAAAACTCGACGTTCCCCGACTTTCAAACGAGAATCTAAGGCCACCTTCACAGTCCGGTTTGCCCATTGGGATTCGTGTACGTGATCATCAGTCCTTAGTCAACAAAAGTATTTCTCTTAGAAGGAGAGGGTGCACGGAAGATGTTTGTTTCTGGCGTGTTTGACCATCTGTCCCTAGAATCGGCGTTTAATTGGAAGAATAACTTTTGCGTTTCATTTGAGCAAATTACGAAGAACTTGGTGCGCAAATAGAGATGATAAATAAGCGTGGTTCCCGTTTAAACTACTTAATCTCGCACAGCAAGTAGTTTGTAAGTTGTACAAAATGACCTATTTGCTGTTTTGCCCATCCAGATTCCCAAGTAGTAGTGTAGTAGCGAGATCAACCATTGCAAGTTCAATAGGTTGGTTAGTATATTAAAATATACCCCGTCTGCAGTCTTTCAGTGTACACTGCCTGCAGTATCGAGAGCACCGGCTAGCAGTAAGCAATCCGAACGGTATGACCTTGATCGTATTCGGTATGTTTAGATTACTGCGAAACTCCAGCTGGTCAACCCACTCAGCGTTCGACAAATTTGGAGCATATAATTCGATGCCCACCCCCTCATTCATCTTCCCAATATCAATGGTGACCGTAATTCCGAAGCATTTTTCGCGCTTTCATTTTGTGCGCTTATAGAGGAAGAGTCTTTCTGACGGAATAACTCACATTCATAGCTTTGGTGCATTTTTTTTGCCTGACAAGTATTCAAGTTCCTCGTTACTCCCCAGGAAAATGGCCCACACACACACACACACACACACACACACGTACACATGCGATTCGACCGCAATGACTTGTTTCCGATTGTGAATCGACATGCCATTCATTACGGCCTGCCAGCCATTTGATCATCGTGAACTGTTCTTATTTTCGGAATTTGTCGTTCCGACTAATTCCTGGGTTTTCTTCACCAAATTCCTAATCTCCATTGTCCATTCACTGATTCTGATTCGAAGTAAAAATAACAACTTATTTCAAGCATGGTTTGAGTGAATTTTCAGTGTTTAGTCAGATGTTGACAAATTTTGTTCATATCGTTCTCTGCCGAGCCTATGGTTGAACAATACAACGTCAAGTTACGTCGTTTCTAGCGTATATTAATGTTGCTATTGGTTCTGCTGAGTCTAACTTCGCCAGGTTGATTAGATAGCCTCCCGATTCCCTCGGTAGCTTTGGCCGCTCCGATCAATCGCATTCTGGTTTCCGATTTCGATACTATAATGGTTACTTGGACGTAGCATACTCGCGTTGCCAAAGTTGACGAAACAGTCAGGAGATCCTTTTTCTGGGGAAATTATGCAACCTGGAAAAAATGAACTAATCAAAATGACTTTTCGCTCATTCTAGTGTTGACAATTTATTCCCGTGTGGTTAGGCGTTTGTGAAGGAGCATAATGGTAGTTTTTGTGGTTTGGATTTGACAAATTGCTCCTTGGACTGGACGACCCAGCGGGAAACAAACCACTCGATGGGGATATTGTGGACAGTGCTTTTCCCCATTTGTACATCGTTTATGTCGTCTGGAAATCGTAATATGTAGAAGCTATCTCGTTTGCACCATATAAAACAGAGGGGCATCCTGATATCTCTTCCGTTTTCCGGAACAGCAAATGATCCGGTAAGTAGTGTAGCTCGAAAACATGCCTCAGTAGGTCGTGTGATCACAGTCTACATGAATCGATGTGTTGGAGTCACAGATGATCCATTGGATTGCCTGTTGCTGTCAAGGTCAATGGATGCATGGTCGGCCAGGAAAATCCTAGGACAAGCCAAAAGGTTATTCTTTTTCGACCCTGCGAAGGTGTTTATTGACTCGTCTTTTATGGGTTTTTAGTAATGCGAACGCGGTACTGTGCGCCCGTTTGTCCGTGCGTCTATCCGATCCCATTACGTACAGACCGCAAATCGCAATACATCCGGGATAAAGAGCTACGTCACATCTGCTGACGGTTTTCGAGCCAGAAGTGATGATAACACAAACACTAGTTTAATCGTGTCTAGGGCAAACGCGATTAAACTGAATCACTGGAGGCCAGAAAAGTATTAGCTCTCGATGATTTTATCGCATTTCTGCAATTCGTTTTCGTTTCTCTTTTCCGTGCGGAATACGGCGCACTATATTCTTCCAAGACTCGAATACATTCACATTTACTTTGACCTGGTAAAATAAGTATGAATTTATTCTCTTGTTCATCATTCCATTTTGTTTTCTGTTTTTAGTCTACACTGGAACTATCAATGGTTTATAAAAAACCAAGCGTCGCTTCCGGAGGCGGTGGAGGTGGGGCTGCCGGTGGAGGCGGTATGTGTACATTTTCTTATCACAATTTATGAAAGGGAACTGCATATAACCTTGCCTATTCATCCCGAAACATTCTGCGGACTCGTTTGTTTGGATTCTGCCTCGACTTGGTGTTCTCTTCCCATTTTGACATTCCATTCATAGGATTTTTCAATTTTTACGTCTGTCTGCAACCAACGGCTACTCATTTCACGTGAAACCATGGTTACGAGACAATGAGCTGGTAGATTCGTGTCGATTGTCCAGTCAAATCGGAAAGGTTAGAGCTATCCTACTGGTTTAGATGTTCCGTGTTGTCAACTGACAAGCATGGGGATTAGTTGTTGGCAATATGTGCGGTGTTGTCCAGTTTGCAAAACGTGGTTCCCAACCACAACACACAAGTCGATTGTTTGTGAATCTCAAGCCTAGCGGTTACTCCTAATTGCAAAAGCTTTTTCCCGACTACCAGAAGATTCTCCTGATTTGCAGAAGCTATCCACGGTACTGCTTGTTGCATAATACTTCGAGCTTTAATTCGGACTCATTGATGCGTTCCTAAAGCACCGATCTAAGACAATTGTACGATTTATTTACGTGAGTGTACAATCACCCTGGACGAAGGAAAAGTGAGTGACTCAAGTTCTTCTCACGCTATATCGTAGTTACTCTTGTACGAGAGTGTAGTACACAACTTAACCATAATTAAAGTAAACTATATATGGTCCCAGTATTAGCATGCCAATTATTCAGTACTGGCAAAGGATACATGCTTGACACAGTCAAGGCCGTTTCTGTCGTATCTTCATTCTTCATCAGATCTCAGAACACAGACGCGCCTTCCGGTCGACTCACGGTCCTTCTTGATTCAAAAGCGGCTTTAAAATCAATCGGTTTTCCAAATTTCTAGTACTGTTTCGCGCGAAACACAGACTCATATACTTTTTCCGGCCTTTGTGAGCAAATAACCGAAACCGAATCGGTGTTTCTGGCGATATTTTACTCCAGGTCACCACGACAGTTGGTATGTGTCAGAGTTGTTCGTCCTCTGTGCAATCTTCCAATGGAAATGATTGTGAAAATAGCTCTATCATCGTCCGAGAAAAGCCACATGCATATCTCTTTTGATGGTAGTCTGATTCTGAATGAAAATCCATTTATGTTACAGTTGTTTCTCGATAATCCTAACAATAGCGTAGCCCAGATTTGGGATTTATTTGGTACCTTCAAAGTGTAAAGTTCCTCTGGAAGATTGAGTCGGCAGGAACCCGATCATTTTCCCTTTTTTCGGACTATAGTTGGGCAAAGTAGATGAGTTTTGCTATTTGAACAGAGATACATTTCATTATGTGGTCATGTATGGAAAGAAGTGCCGTCGTATACAAGGCATGCTCGATTGGCATTTATCAATGTCGGCATAAAAACCGATCACCGATCACGCATCCAATGTGCACTGCACTAATTCGATCAATCCGTCTATGCTACTAAGAAACCTTTGTGTTTGGGCACCGTTGTCGCCTTGGTATCACTAAAACTTAGTGCCGGAGTTTTATCAGCATCAGTGGGTTGCTGGGTCACAGATCTAAGTCCTCAGAGTCCGCCTTATGTCCACGGCATACTGGTTTTCCATGTCTTTATCTATTTTTAGGCATATGACTCTCACCAATTGGATAAATTTCATTTATTTGTTGTTCTTAGTTTGTTTCGCTTCTTTATATTTATCGTAGTAACAAAAATCAGAGGAAATCAGTGCAAAGTCAATTGTTCTCCGAAATGAAACTGAACCGAAGTGAAATGTATGCTGAATCGGTTGCAGTCAACGAATACCGAAATTCATCGAAAATTGATCCAATTAGTTGGAAATTTGCCGCTTAGGATTATTTTCTATTTTTTGCTTCCTGCCATTACTGAAACCTTAGTGCACATCATTTTCCGGAATGGGATCGCGGTCAATAGATAGCTCTCAAATGGGGAAGTTAGTTGATCGGCAATCGGTGGATTCGAACCCGCTGCCTTCAAATTGCGACGCCACAATGTTGACCGCTTTCAAACATAAGCTTTCTTGTCTTTGTTTGATAATTTTCGAAGCTCTATAGTATGAAATTAAATTTATACGGAATCCTAGGGTGCCGAGTAAAAATCATACCCTCTGTCATCAGTGGGTGGAGGTCGAAGTTAGTTTCAAAGGATTCCGTATGATGATCTTGATATGAGGACAAGTAATTCAGATTCATCATCTCGTTTTTAGTCATCGCTCTGGCCAAGGCTTTAGGGAACTCAAAAGCAGAACTGTTCGGGAAGGGGGGGAATATCCCAACTCATTTCTGTGTGTGTGTGTGTGCACCCCTACATTGTGATGATCTTGTTTACACAGTCCGTGGAAGAACGCGTCTGGAACTCAGTAATCAGTATTATCGGTGTCCATATCTGTCTACGTTGTAGTCGTCGCTAAGGCATAGTGTATTGCACATTTTACGGTAGAAATAGTTTGTACAGTCGGAACATGCCGGGACGTATACGCAAATCATCGAGACGGATGGTGACCCATGTGATGTGGGGTTGTGTAAACTTCCGGTCATTTATCCCGTTCTGATTCTGTTTCGATTAGCGATAAATGATTCGTACCAACTTTTCTGTTTACATTTTCTCAGGGTTTGCTGATGCATACAAATAGCGGAGAGCTTTCCTTACTAGTACTTTTGAAACGCTTACATATAGCACTTCGGCGGGTATCGTGTATTCAAATTACTAGACATCGGTTTTCTGAAAGAAGTGACGATCTAGGGGACTGAATCGCCGATCTGATGAATTTACACTGTGGTTTCATTGTTGAAGTTCGCCGCACGGACTGTCATAACCCAAACCAACGTGACACCAGTTCAATTTTGTTTGGTCCCGTTGACAACGAGAATGCAGTCTATGAGTAAAGATAACTTTCGATGATCGTTGAATCGAAATGCCCATTTTCAAACCGGGCACTAATGGTGCTGCTAAAAAACGGAAACACTAACTCACACAGACACTGGTTTAACCCCTGACTGCTGGGTTCCGTTTTATGGTCTTAGATGGACTTTTTGTCTAAAAAAAGAAGCAGTCCCCAAACAAGGATAGACAGATTAGAGTCGAGTTGGAAAGAATTTCGTGTCAGAACCATTTTTGTTCAGGTCTCCCTTGTTTCAGGTCCTCCTGTACACAGCAAAAACATGGATATTGGGAAAAGACAATGCTTGAAGGCTACCGATGCTTTGACTTGAATTTTTCCGCTGCATTCTCTAAATGCGATAGAAGAATCATCTCATCATATTTGGAGCGAGGCTCAACGTATCGTGTTCCGGAGCCTAATCACTAGATAGGGTCGTAGGCTTGTTCAGGATCCCACGGCTTGGAGATATGTTGCGCACTCTTGGAGATAACTACTAAGGGTTTAGCTGTTGTCAAACGCAATAATCGGCTAGAAGGTCGATGGATACGGTTAGTTCATAACATGGCAGACAGGTATGAAAAGCCTGACCATTGAGCTAGTCCCCGTTTGGGAGAAATTAAGTCACCTGGCCGAAGTAGCGAAAAACATCCGAACCACTAAGCCATCGCGGCTGTCTCCGTGATCGATTGATTTATTGATAAATTAGCTGGCCTAGTGGCCATGATAGTCGACTCACAATCGTTCCTTACGGGTTTGACTCCAAGTTTGGCACAGGGGAAAAGCATTTCCGACGATGCTCAGCAAGTCCGATGGATAAAGGTGACTGGTCAATTGTGCACTGACACTGCATGATGAACCACATTTCTTGTGGCTCATTGGAAGGCTGAAGAAGTAGCTGCCTTCCGCTTCGATAGTTCCCAGCAATACATTGGATGCTAACAATGGACGGGGCGAATTGTTTCACATGCGAACTCTTGGATTTCAGTTCCAACCGACGGGCCGGGGTTGATTGGGACGTTTCTGTTATTGGTGATGTTAGGGGAACATATGACAACGTTTGATAAGTAGCCGACTTTGAAAAAAATGACAATATTATGCGTACGGATGGAAAAACCAAGTGCAAAGCATTTTCGGCTATGTGGATTGTCTGTCTTCGAAGAAGTTTGGTCCGTTTATCCATCCGTACCAGAAAGAAATCTCAAATGGGATACCAAAGGTGTTTACTAGCGCAAAATAAAAACGATCGAATAAGGCATGGGATCACACTCGCTTGATTGATGCTGCAATTTGAAAACTCTGCGAACATTTCTGCCCACTGTGTAGCCGTTAATGGTTTAGCTTGATCTATGGCGTCATCGAATCGAACTCCGGGGATTCCTTCTTGCATACACCATGCTGTCCTGGATGGCATCAAATCATCGACAGCATCTCGGAAGCCAATTCTTACGAGTTCAGATGAACTGATAGCTCTTTGTTTTCTGACGTTCCGTTAAGTTCAGACGTGTTTTGTGTGCCGTTGCGTAGACCATTTTTGTTTGGTCATTTTTTTTTTCATTTTCACTATCCAAATTTTGTTGCCCAATGCCAGACCGGATGCACTGCCGTTTCGTCTCGTTTGGTAGTTCGTTCTGAGGCAGTATGAACACAGTATTCTAGTCGACGTGAATTTCGTGCAGGCTAACTCACCGTCTACAATGCGCGCAATTCACTCGTCAACTTTGCTCTCCATATTTCGATGATCTGACGATCCTTTCTCTTCGACGTTTTTTCACCCACTATCGGTGTAGGCTGGGCCCATGAATCATCACCTGCGGAGAGGGGTTGGAGCTGAGAGCGCGTGCGTGATAATCATGCATGAAACTGGCGTCTGGTCCAGACAGCCCGGACGTGGTAGTCAATGTGCGTGTGTGTGTGCGTGTGTGCGTGTGACCAAGAAATGTAACAAATCTGAGGCGGGAAACATTGTAAAGCTTTCCGAACAAATTTTATATACAAGCGATAAAAAAACAAGACTCACAAGTTCAGATAAAGGTTGGATAATAATCGACCAGACTTGTCATAGGTACAAGAATTACTGCACAATTGAATAGCTTTCTTGCAACTATGGTCGTATTTGTACGACTGTGTTGGGGTTCTTTTCGGAATCTTTCTGTACAGGACCGGTGCTAGTAGATTGAGCAACATTGTGGCCTATAAACATGGACATTCCTAGTACGAATCCTTCCAAATCCGATCACCTTCCCCTCTTGACGAATAACGTACAAAATGGTGTAATAATTTACGAATTGAAATATAGTGAGAAACCAGGATAGGTCAAATATCTAAGGACGAAAATCGATTTTGGGAAAGAATCCTAATCAAACTAACAAGCAATGATGAAAAACTCGCATCATTCTTTTTCGCGCTTTCAGGTATAACGGTGAACCAGGCGGACGGTAGTGCCGCGGGCGTAGCTGGTGCAGGAGTTGTTGCTGGTTCATCCGGACGTGGAGATGGAGATTCGGGATCCGGGGGTGACAATAGCACATCCGATGGTGACATCACTGCCGGTGTATCGTTCGGTGATATAGCTGGTACTACCGGTTCCGGGAGTGGTGGTGGTGGTGGAATACGACGAAAACAACATGAACCGTACTCGACAAAGGTTGATGATTATCAGGTCAGTTGTTTCGATCAAGTATCCAAATTCCCGAATTTTCCTGGAAGCAATCACTATGCTCTGTTTGCATTCTAATTTGTATATCGTAACTCGAATTGTGGTCGCTGAGCTCCGTATCCAGGTTAATGGAAGTGACATCATCAATGCGCAGGCAATGACCCTTCTCCTCATCTGTACTTATGGCCTGTAGATTTGACCTTGACCTAAGCAACCATCCGCGAATGAAAAAATCTATTGCAATGAACTTGAACTCGTTAGACCGATAAATTTAGCAACGTGGTTTGTAAACATCAGAACCGAATGGCGTGAGGTATGTATCGAAAAATCGATGTGCCATGTATTGGTTTTTTATTGTGAATGATATAATGTTAATAACACAGCGTTGTTGGTAGATATAATGCACCAACATTTCGACTACCATGGGTAGTCTTTCTCAAGGCAAGTTTTACAATCAAATGACTGAGGGAACGTGGTCTTCAAAAATTTTGCTGAAGAAATACTAACCATCCAATAAGGTAATCTTGAAAATATCTCACTTGTTTCTAATCTTAGAAATTTGGACCTAATTCCTTCTCGTTCATTGCCTAATTTAGAAATTTCACTTCAGACTGCATTCTTATTGATCCCTGTTTTCAAATGTATAGATAAATTTCGTCGGAAATTCGGGGTCTTGGTAATCGATTATTGGGAACTAAGATCAAAACTCTCGTTCCGTTTCCAGATTTATTTGATCCTTCTGCATTTGGATAGATTGTACATTTCGATTTCCTTTCGGTTTGTCATCATATTGATAAGGTTTCGATTTCATGGTCGACTCAGTGAAAATTTTTCGCAAATTTTTGTAACAATGAGTTTAGGGAAAAAAGTATTAAAATCAGGTTGTTTTCGGAGATCAAGGTCGAAACCAGGGTAGAAATAATATAAATGCAGATGAACAAAAAACTCATTGCCTACACACTGATGTCACCTTGACTTGGGATAAAAGAGTTGCAATCTGATTGCCACGCTTAGTGATCATAAATCTCTGAAAAATTGCCAAAATCTTTGACCTGAGTTTTGATCTCGATGCAGTAGGCCGCTGAATACGCTCTGTTTTCCACTATCATTTTAGTAAAACTTTACAATTTCTGATTTGTTACCAACCCTCCGCATGAAGTCCGTGGTGCGTTCACTGCAAGTACCATAAGGTGATACAGTCTCGAGTATGTTTACCTGCAATGGGTAACCCCAGGACACGAGGTTAAAAAATGGCTAATGGCTATTGTGCTGTCCTGTCTGCTGCGCAATGGGGGCCAGTTTGAATATTTCCCGTAGTTGTTCAATTTTTCGTTGACTGGCTCCAATTGGCTCTCCCTAGATCGTCTCATCGCTTTTCCCTTCGTGTTTAGCGCGTACTGCCACCTGTAACGACGAGGCTAGATGGATATCATTCTAAAGAAAGTCGGATTGCTGAATCGTAGCGCGGTTGCAATCAAATAACGCGTTTCAAAACCACGGGAATAACATTCTCCTACTGCGTGGGCATTTCAAACGAACTGTCCCACGGCCAAAATAGTGTCACAAATGGTCCCAGGGATTAACTCATCTTGACGCAGCAAGGACAGCTCTCATTGCACTAAAATTATTTGTTCCAATATACGCTCACAATTTGTCTAACTATCCAGACCAGGGAATTGTCTGCAACTCGGATATCCTAATTCTAGGTTTTCGAATGAATGGAAGAAACATGGTGAAAACGGGATATCTGATTGATTATTGATATGCCGTCGTCTGATTACGGTTGGCACGCATTGCTGAAACAAAACGGTTTTGCTCAAATTTAATAGATCCGCGGATGATAACTATTAGCACAATTAGCAAGTGTTATTTGGAGATGAGCAACCGTATTGTAACGAAGAGATTTTCAATAAATATCAAACGATGCCGGAACTGCCGCATTGTCAGTCTGTATTTCGTCCAAGTCTTTTCCGACCATTTTCAAATCATTCTTCGGTCTCTCTTGGCAAAAGAACAGTCAGGCACATGAAAAGTAAAAACTTGAATCTCGCTACATTAAACCTTGCTTCAAAATTACCAAAGACAAAGTGGATACACCATCGCAAACGTCTGTGTCGTGGTATCTTCACCGCGACGGAAGTATACTGAAACATGGCACTTTCGACTGCACAGACCATCCTCCCTTTTATCGGTTAGAACACGTGGAAAACTTTCCCCACATTTCGTTTGCTTCTGGTAATTAGTTCCTCGTTTACTGTTCACAGCTGTCAAACTCAATCGATTACTCGTACTGGACACCCGAAAGAATACTAGGCAGCTCTGAACCCGTTGTCATATGCGAAACGTGTTCGCCACCAACCGCGTTCAGCTTTATATATATATATATATATATATATATATATATATATAATGTCGTTTCTTGATTGAGTTGAATTATCGCTTCTAAGGTGGGAGTTATTGATCGTAAGGCCTTTGAGGCTGACAAGCCCTTGTGCGACCAACAGGCTGAATATCAATATGGGCGCACCGGATTGTGAGACTGTCAACTTTTTTCGTCAGTAAAATTCACATGTTGTTCGGTCAAATTGTCCAGGCACAAGCAATCGCCCATTTTTTTCACGGTTAGAATGTCTGAGAGGTATGTCATTGTGCCGAACTGAAAGGTGACCAACACGCCATGCCTCCCGCGTGCACAAACCTTCGCGTGCAACGTGCACTGCATTACGTGTGTGTGTGTGTGTAAAGGTGATGACCAACAGAACGAATTTTGACTGTTCCAAATCTACGCCAATGAAAGCAGATCAGTTAGTGCTTGCAACGATGATGATGATGATGATGATGATGATGATGGTGATGATGATGATGATGATGATGATGATGATGATGATGATTTCAGTTCGGTAACTGTGCCAATATAATAGTGTCATCCTGTGCCAAGTTAAATAGAACCATTGTCATCGTCTGGTCCAAATGAAGCAACAGAATCTGCCACCTACGAACCGTTTTTTTTTAATCCTAAAACCGCCCAGGTTGGTGGTTATACAGAATGAATTACACACGTGTTTCACCTCGGACCCTGTGATTAAAGGAACTTTCAGGCGTGTTGCTTCGACACCACTTTCCGAGGAATCGCTTGCGTTCTTTGCGACGCTGGGTTTTTTTCGATTTAAATGACTTTTGATTGGAATCTCTGATTTCAGTTGCATTAGCCAGATCTGCATAGTTTGTCCCACAGATTGACTGTCTTATACATTTCAAAGGGGATTGGTCTTTGGTCAACATCGGTCACAATTGATTTTCCTTATCTGTATTTTTGCAGTTATGTAACCGTATGTGAAAGATGATTGTTTTTAGACTTCCTATCGTCTCCGAGACTTAATCGCGGAAGAAAACTCAGTCGTTCAAACAGTAAAAGTCACTGAGCTTAGGGACATCCGATGTCTTGTTCACTGACCAAATGAAAACTATTAAACAGTTATATCATTTGAAGGGCCGCGTGCACTGTCATCACCGAGACGATTTTGTATTTGTTAATCGCCGCTTTTGTCGAATGGTTGACGAAGTGTTGTGACCAACCGCGAGACACAAGCTTTCTATGTCCAGAAACATTGCCATGGGATGACTAGGGAAGATTTTGATCGGTTGAGTGTTGGGTCAATGAACCAAACAGTTGAACCCAGACGTATGACGAGACAGCCAAATCAAACAATCATTTGCCAACACCGATTCCGACGGTCAGTATCACACCGGCCAGCCAATGTTAGCACTTGTCTCACCTCAACGGAACCATTCAATCATTCAGTATAGAAGGCAATCGATAAACAACTACCATAATGAACACACGGGTCAACAAATTTCAGCAAGATTCAGATTACAACCGCTGCTATTCTACATATATGTTCCGTTTGTATTGACAAAATGCGATCATTCTAATTGCTTTCAATTTTGTTTCTGGATTTAGCAGAACCGATTTTTCTTGCACTGTTATGTGACTTCAGTTTCTCGTGATTCTTGCTCCTTTGCTGAATAACGGCTCATTTCTAACATCCAAATGTCTCTTTTCATAGGTCTCATCCCACCTACGCATAGTTGTTTGCGTGGGGTGAATGTATAAATCATGTATGACCGACTTGCCCACTCAAATGTCCGTTGTTTGTAAACGGCACACAATCTTGTTTGTCTGTGCCCTTCAGTGCAAGCTCGAATAATATCTGGGTGAATGCGCGAGTACGATCTGAGCCTGTCTTGTTCAAGCGCCGAAATTCTGGCACAGTTTCCTACTCAATCGCTAGCAACGTAGCTACTGAATCGTCAATTGTGTGCCACAAAGTTGCACAGTTACGTATGCATGCACACATGTGCTGATCCGTTTTTTTGTCTATCATCGATCGTCCACCAGCTGGATTTTTATTGTGGAAATTAATTATCCGACGGGAACAGGTTGTCAAATTCGTTTTCAACTCCTCAAAATGCTCAGTTATCAACAGATTAAAAAAGATAACACATGTCCAAGCTCTTGAAAATCTCGCTGATGTATGCATGTAGTTTAGAGTATAAACGTAATTACTTCCCAAATTACCGGGATACGCACTATGTCACGTGACGTACAGTTGATCATAATCAGCTGATGGATACTTCATCTCGCAAACGCATTTGACGGCTGTTTCACTCTTTTCCTGGGACTGGATCAAAATAGAAGAATCTTTATCCCTTTGAGAAATCAGGAATAGGATGCACAACCACATGAGACCAGAAACTAGGATGGATAGACATTGTGAATGGTTCCTAACAGGTCTAGGTAGTCAATGGTACATAAACCTCACTAGGTGCGAAGATCACCGGGTCCGAGCAAATTTCTTTATCCCCTGAAGGTATTCGCTCTTTGGTAGGACATTCTTAAAATAGAAAATTGGTAAAAGCATGGAATGACATTCCTACAGCCCACAAAATCTCTGCAAAGGTCTACGCTACACTATTTTCCTCTATCGTTTCTGTGATAAAATGCAAAACAGACGTTCTGCGACGGCCCATTTTTTCAGAAAACAATTTCTCTTTCGTTGTTTCCATCTTTTGATATCTTTGATATTCAGCTGGTTTAGCACTTTCGCGCTAAATTTGCATGGGTTTGATTCGCGCGTCTGGTCATCTTGAAGGATGTCAGTGCGTTGCATATTCGTTGATGATGTGCAGTCGGTGTGCCAAAGGCAATTTAATCGACTACAGTTTTGTCCATCAAATTGGACTGCCAGTATCTCTAACCCATCGAACAAGCTCGAAGCCGCAAAGACATTGGCGTTTCGTAGTCTTCTGTAACGCCACGTTTCCAGTGACTTTTACTCCAAATTTGTCCCTTGCTTAGGAGCCAGGGAATGCCATTTCGTAGCCTACAACGGGTTTGGAGTAGATTGAACACATGTTGCTAGTTCACTCATATCCCGAAGGAGCATATCATGTGTGAAATTTCGGGTCACGTTGCATGATCTACTGGCCTCATTATGGGTTATATCAATGGGTGCGTATTCCGAGTAAGAAGCAAGGCATATTTCACACAAGGCCATGATTAGTAAATTCCAATCAGTGAATAACAAATGACATCCAGAGGCTACTGAACAGTGTGAAAACCTTCGGTGAATTTATTAGACCATCTATCTTTTTTCAGAACCTCATTTTGTGTTCAAGAACAAATTGATGTGGACGAATTTTCTTGTGGCTGCTTTATGGACAAGACAATGACGTGTGGTGAACAAAGCACTCAAAAGATTGATATCCATAAGAAATCTAGCTAGCCAGATTGTCTTTTAAGGAAAGATCACACCAGACGTTATACATCGCTCATCAGACGCAACTGCTGAAACTTATATTGCCAAACTCCGAGTTTATTTCACATTCGAAACGCTATTGCTTGCTATTAAAGGATAACGCTCGTGGTTATTCGGTGCACTGTGAACCGGACTCGGTTACGATACAGTAATTCTTCTAAAGTTCCAAACACTGCAGCTTCTTTCTGTGTGCACTCGTTCACCTGTTCCTGTGGAATTGCGTACGTGGTCCTCAAACCGAGGCGCTCGTCCGAACGGATCAGCGCGCATCGTCTTTTTCAAAAATCCCAAACTATAAGACATCTACCACTTGTTTAGCGGTGACCTCACGTGGACAAAACTCTCGGCCAGAACGGAGAGAGGGGATGTCGAGGAAAGAAAACAGTTTCGCAAATTAACCAGACAATCATCTCTTTTTGTTTTCTTCGCTGGATGTTGCTTTCCCTAGTTCAGCAATACCATTTACCACATTATTTCGGAATCGTGTCAAAATTATAGGGGTTTGTGTGAACTGCTATCCGATTGGCTTATTGAGATCACCTTTGCATATGTCCGCAATGTGGTCCAACTTACTAAAGCATATTTGCATGCACGTCACCGTATGTTGTTGTGCTCATTATCAACATACTGCGAGTGTAGTCACGCTTACCGCATTCATGAGGGCAAAACATGCGTTTGCCTCCTTTTGACCAAATTCCCTAATGACGTGGGCTGTGTTGGAGGACTAGTGCCCGCCGGTTTTTCTAGAAGTTTCCTTCAGTGTTTTCCACTTCTTTTTCTTATTCCTTGTCAAAATCGTAGCTGTCCGATCGTCCAAGGTGGAAGGTAAACTCGGTTTGTATATCCACGCCTTGTCCCTCGTTGCAAGAAATTCGTTCTAAGAAATCGGATTTCTTAGTATGAATAGGCTCGTGGCTGATCTAGCTCGTGTTTGTGGTTCCGGATACCATTTTCCAAAGATCGCGTGAATCGTCGTTGTGATTGTAGCACAGGTTTTGGTTTCCTCGCCGAATATGACCTCCAAGCGCGAAAATGTTGTTCTCCCGGAAGCCATCTAACGGTTTTGTATGGCGGTCTTCCGAAGCCAACACACGTTTCTAGTACCTATCGGGTTCTGTATATCTCTTCTGTTTGTTTTGGCCACTTCATATCGGAGTTTGAGATTGGCTCTGGTGCTAACTTTTAGATCTGTCGCTTCCGTGATCTGTGCAATCTTTGTCTTGGGAAATCCGCCTAGCTGGTAACTATAAATTCGGGCGTCAGTGGTCACTCACAAATGGACAGGTTTTGGGATCTCTGCTGGACAAAATTTCAGTCGGCCAATCAAAGCGATACAATTTCAATGTGTGGAACGCTTGCCAAGCGGGGAATTTACAAGATTTTTCCTAGTTAATATGATTTACACGGATGCTCTTGGATATGTTCGTATTTGATTTACCAGTTAAAATTGCTCTTTCTCGTATTCGAGTTCGAGCGCCTAGATGGATCCATTTTGGTGTTCACTAATTGAAACAAGACGAGCGAAGATTGAATTAGCTTTGTGAACAGCTTCTGTACAAAAATGAGAGTGACCAATTGACGTAGATGATAAGGAGACAGACTTGTGGACAATACCGAATCTGCTCATCATCGCTATCGGTTGAGCAATGCTCTTTACTGTACGGAAAATTCGTCACTATAAGTCGAAGGTTTTATCAAAGGCCCATCGTATGGCAAACCTAGAAACACGATAGACCTACAAACTCAGAAGCATCATCCACAGCTGTTTTATCACGTAATTTGCATTCATTTCTCCGGTTTTCTTATTCACATGTCTGTTTAACTCTCTTCTTTTGAATCGATTTCATCCGAAGACAATCGGGGAAGGCAAAAGAAAGCAAACTAGTGATGTGTCGTGCGATTTTTGCGTTTCCCGTTCCAGTACTGCTACACGACAAACGAAACCAAGGTTTTTTATGCCCAAGGGAAACAGAATCTACTTTCCAGTCGGTAAACGTTCGATAATTTTATTCACTTCCTCTAATGGATTTCCTGTATTCTTGGAATCGGAAAGCCTATCGATTTCCAAGACAATCTAGTCGTAGGTCGTATAGCCTGATGGATAATTTAACATGAACTCCTCTCACAACTACAAGTTGGTGATCAGTGCTTGTACACACGCCGATTGCATTTGTAATGTTCAGTGTGGAACTTTTCACGCAGCATAAAAACTGCGAAACGGAAAATCGATAAGTTGCATATACAGTTTACCGCTTGATTAGCAAAGCTCTATCACGTTGTAGTGATAAGTTATTCGGTAAATTTAGAACAAACTGTTATGGTGAGTCCCGCTTGTGGTCGGCACACTCCCATTGGTCAACTGTTCTCTTCGATGATTGGCGGAATCCTCCACGTCTTTGATTGGGATTTAACGCACGATGAAGGTTTTCCTTATTTTCTTTGGTATCTAAGCTCTAGGGCTCGGTGGAGACGGAAATTGCAATTCGGGTTTGATCACTGTCCACCTCATTCCGAATCTTCGATCTCCATTGCAAATACGGAAATTCTCCGCTACATCTTTATCAGGACGGATTGCTATGATGGTTCGTAGTTAACTAACCAGAAAAACGTATTTTTAAGAATCAACACGCAACTCATCTAGGCCGTGGTCGGCCAGTATTGTAAGCATTTTGGCACCATCGATTTGCGGTTCGTCCTTTTGCAACCGAAATGTCGGATCCTCAGTCCCGTTTTTGGCAGTTTGCCAGTTTCATACTTACTTGATTCGCCTACGTCTTCTTTTAGTTCCGGCTTGTTCATGTGCTCACCTCGGTCTTTGATGTCTGTCCGAGTGTATCCGTGCCCTGAATCGTACACATACACGAACACGCCAACTCACGGATGCCTTTGGATTTGTGTGATTGAATCCAATTCGATTCCATCTGCCCCGTCAGCATCGTTGTTATCGTCATCAAGCTTAGTCATTTCATACATGTGTATCATCTACACCATTGGTTTGGATGCAACTGTTCAGATGTTCAAGTTCACATAAATGACTTACGGGTTTAGGGTCCCGGAGAGCACGATCACCTGGACCATTGGTAGTACGTACAACAGTTCTTATGGACACATAAATACACACATACATACATGCATACATACATTCAAACGCAAAAGTACATGGAAATCCGACAAAAGAGCCGAAATTGGTGCGTCTGGTAACGGTGAATCACGGTCGCCGTCATCGGTTGCTCCAGTCATCGTAATCGTTGTCGTTACCGTGCTGGCTACAGCCCGTTTGTTGTGCACTGAAAGAAAAACCGTGAAAGTTGACATGTTGCCACAATCTTTTTCTAATGTATAGGCCAGTTCAATGTGTACAGTAAAAGAAGATAGTGTGCACCGTGGGCCACAACCATAGTATCGATAAGGACAGAGAAAGTGAGCAGTATCTCATGTGTGAACCGGTGTTCACTCGTTCCATTTTTCGTTTGTCGATGTTTGTTTGCCGTGATACGCATCACAATCCCATTTTCTTTCTAACGGATTCAGGACAGTGCACGAACGCGGATATGCGTTCCTTTTACGGGGAGGTGGCCTAAGGTAGAAGTGATGGTTGTGCTGATTCCCGGTTGATCAGGATTCTTTTGACCAGAAGAAACGAAAGACCCGTGAACTGTTAAACCAAACGGTCATTCTTTCAATCTCAAAGTGCAGCCCTAATGTACCAAACTGCTTGAAAGTGGCTGTCACCTTGCTCTCCTTGCTTTCAATAAGAATATACTGAGTGTTTATTAAATTTAACGA
Source organism: Fasciolopsis buskii (assembly GCA_008360955.1). Classification (NCBI taxonomy): domain Eukaryota; kingdom Metazoa; phylum Platyhelminthes; class Trematoda; order Plagiorchiida; family Fasciolidae; genus Fasciolopsis; species Fasciolopsis buskii. Next base: position 41,270 of record LUCM01000194.1, read on the forward strand.
CATATTCTTCATTCCAGTAGCCTGTTTAAAAGACTCTTTAAGAGTTATTGTGCTCTCACGTTGAGGGCCCAGTGAACCACCGATGCCAAGTCCGAGTGGAATGAAGTTAATCATGCCATTTATGGCCCATCGGTGCCTAGTTCCGTTTGTGAAACACAATAGATAAATATTTGGTCTGAGATAGGATTATAATGCGTGCCGGAGTTTTCTGCTTTTTGATATAACCGAATGGGAATGTTGTCACCCCAGATCAGGTGACATTTATGGCTACTTCAAACCAGAGATTCATTTGCAGTAAAAAATTCTTCGCTGCGAGCCGCTTTGACGGACGATTTCCCCGAAATCCGAGAAGTTTGAAATTTATTTTTTTGCTTGTCACAAATATAACCGGGATAATGGTGCACGCTGGTTCGATAGTACGAGAGCCGGGAAAGACAATTGGGAATGCTGTGCAAAATACATCAACTGTTATCTCTTCAGACTTTTCATTCTCGTCCTTGATTGACGTTTGTCATTCACGACTGTTCTTAGGGTCTTGTAACCATCGACTGCTCGAAGCAAAGAAAAAAGTTGTCCATCTGGTCCCACTCCGAGACTTTGATTAGGGAACCTGATCTGTTGGGTGGCTTCGTGGAGCAGGTTGTTCGCAATCCGTTGGAGGCCGGCCCTCGGTGTTTCATTTCGTATGCATTTTGGTCTTTTCAGATTGGGGGCTCATCAGCCCTAGAATTTCCAACTGAGTTAGCGATGAAAGAATCCGGTTCCAATGGCACTATCTCCTGAGGAAAGAGGAGACTACAATTCTATTTTATGGCGAGTTAAACCTTCTAAGCCAGAAATGTCCTTAGCGGCCTCCTGTAGCGAATTTTTGGGGTGAGCACTTACCAGACAAGACTCACCACGTCCACGACACTGGGGCTACCTGTTTGCAGCCAATTAGCCAGTGTGTATGACCCTACCACTAACCACTGATCTGGTGACCACTCCATTATCCGCAGTCTGAGGACCCGTCAGGTGGCTCACAACTCCCATAAAGCAATGCGGGAGGCTCTTTTTTTTACTGTTGAACTGTGTGGATGCTCATACTGCATGTGGTAATTAGGGTGCTTGTGTCATCCCGTTAGAATTCCGAGATAAGGCCACTTACGTTGATGCCGGATTTCGTGGTGAATGATTCATTGATTTCCTAAGATTCCGTTTTCTTGTCTGATGTGTGGCATAGCGGACCGGGACAACTGGTCTATCGGAACAAAAAAGTAAACTTCTAATTAACTGCGACAGGCTTTCGCGAAGTTTTGTTCGTATTTCGATTCCTTGCCCATTGTTCAACACCCGCAAAATCCCAGACGTTTCGGTGACTTCTTTCGTTTGATTTCCTATTGGTCCCACAGCTATACATGAATTCTGCCCTGTTGTAGAGTGAATCAATCCGTTCGGTCGAGGCTACAAATACTAACCGTCAGCCCCATGTGCATCATCGACTTCGGATCTCACGTAATCTGTTAACAAATTTCCACTTGCCAGGATTCGTTACTTGCAGAAAAAATAACGCTAGACTAGACCCAAATGAACTTCATGTAGTCCAGCTAGTCTGCGGTCGAGAACGTGACCTGTTCTGACAGGTCATTGACTGCCAACCTCTCGTTTATAGTATATCCTATCTACCATTTTCGTGCAAATCGACAAATGCACTCTCAAGACGTCACGTGATGATCGATTTCTCTAATCGTAATCGTTGGTTTGATCGTGTACGTTATTGTCATTCCCGGATCCTGATTTCAAAATCGTTTTTTGGGGGTGAATAAAGAACATCCTTATCCTCGGAAAAGTTGACATGTTGTAATAACCTAAAAGCGTTGTCAGCCAATTCGATTTCTCCTGGCTCCTGGTTTTATATCGCATATCCAAGCTGGTGAGTGAACTGTCACAAGTAAATTCCTGTCTTATGGAGACTTAAGATATATCTTTCCTGAAGCGACTTCAACAGTTTAATAAGTTGAAGTTCAGCTTAATAATGATAACAAAAAGCATTCTCAAACGACAGCGTCTAATTCACTACGCTTTTCTTCGACAATCGATCGTCAGGTGAAGTTGATTAGATGCGCAGCTCTTCGGATAGTCACTGGCAATCAGTCTGAGGAACTACAGATGGACAACCGAATGTTTGACTGAATTTTGGGATTGGTGTTTGTCTAACAGTCGTGTGGCGCTGCGCCCGGCTTGGTATTCGTGGTCTAGATTACGGAATAAATGCAACAACGTCAAATCATGCCTGAATCTCATTGATGAATAGTGACCTCAGCGCTTCGTAACTTGGAAACCGAAGGATGATGAGGTGAACTTTACAGGGGATTTTTCTGCACCAGTGGTCGGAACCATACGAGTTTGCAGTTAGGAACAAAATTTTTACACATCTGACTGAAAATAAGACGGTGGCCGGCAAACACGGGTGCACCAGGCGGGAAAAATCGGATCGCTAGCTTGTGTCAAACAACACAATCCAAAACGTGGCCGTAAATTTGATCGCCTCGTTCATACTTTTAAAGAAAACGTATCTCCAAGGTTGCTAAAATTAGCGCCGCAAGTTAGTAAGTAATCACAAGTGTCTACTGACGACTGGTAATCAAAACCCCATAGATCGTCAGTGAATCTTCTACACCCACCATGGTAAGATTCAGTGCAGTGGCGCTTGTGTGTCTGCCACGAACAATCCGGATCAAATGTTGGTAAAAATTTGTTCAACACCAAAAACGGACGCATCATTTGTGTGTAATTTGATATTTTCTTTCCGTTACAATTTTTTGCGTTCGAGATGAATTTCATTTATCTCGGGGTCAGTACGCCCCAATATTTCTCAGTAAACCTGCACTGATTCGAACGACGGACCAATCGGTCGATGTGCACTGCTAGTTGCCGCATACGCGCGCGACAATCAATTTCAGACAGTCCATCGATCCGACAGCATTGTCTTATCCGGCCAGTCTTTAACGCGTTTTCGCGGAGCGGAACTGTATGGCAAATTTGTGAATAAACAGGACAGTTAGGAATAAATTAATCCAAATTGTGTGATCATAAAATGAAAATGTTTTTTTTGAATGAACCGAGGTTTTCTCCTCTAGATGGTTCGTCCAATCATAATTTCGGTTAGACTCTAAAACCCGATCGCGAAATTTAGCTGTTGTCACTAGTGTCGTTTCCAGTCCCGGCGTATAGTAGCATAGATGGAAAATGTGAAACGGTTTCTACTTTCCATTGGGGCTTAATTCGAAGTTATTGGACGTGCGTGACCTTGCCTGTCACGGTAACGTCGTATGGACACACGTAATGAAGACTAGTCAAAATAACACATTCTAATTCAGAAACATCTTGCGATTTATCCAAGATTGTATTCATCCGGGTCAACTAGTCCATTTGTCGTCCTTTGACCCGTTATAGGACACTTACAACTGTGCTTCTATGACTAGGTTGCTAGCATTTCTTTCTTCTATTCGAAAACCTCGCGATTGGCAAATGGTGAACTTTGCCGTACAGGGAAATTCCAATAGGTATTCATGGGAACGTGTAAAACCGCGGTCATTTGGATGTATTAGGATACATGTTGTCCACAAATCCGAAGCTGATCAACATGGATCCGGGACAATGTGCACAAGCAAACCTCGCGGTACTTGCGCGTTACGCTCGATGTTGGCGAGGTTGACGATTTCGGGAGCCTAAACGGTATGACATCCTTAGAATCTGATTTGAATCGTTTGAAGCATGAATGGATGGCAAGTCCACTTAAGAATCACATAATTATTCAGGCAAGACCAACAGAGGAGATGCGGAGAACCGATAAGTATGATCTGAAAATTCGGAATTGATCAAGTCTGGAAGACGATGAACTGTCGTCCATGATCAGTGTGTCCTGGAGCTGTAGGATTTGTAGTGTACACAAAAACACATAAAAAGACAGGAAATCCGGCAAAAGCCAAAAGGCCTTAAGGTCGAATGAGCAGAAAAGATCACAGACGTAGTGTAAGACGAAATTGAACAAAACACACAAGCAATTCTGATCCGATGGTACAAGGCTGAAACTTCCACCGGTTGCTAGCCTCGGTGATTTGTAGTGCAAAGTGTCGAATTTGGGTCACTGTGACGAGACCTGCCGAGACGTATTCTCATCCGTGGACTTTTGATATAGTTTTTCTTCAATTTCAAAACTTTTCCTCCACACGGCTGTCTGTTAATTGTGTCAATCCGGGCAAGTGATGATATGCTTCTTTCCTGTGTGTCGATCCAAAGCACATCAATAACATCGAATCCAGTTAGGGATGACCGCGAACGTCAAAAACATAAAAACAAAATTACCTAATAGTACTTCAGATCATGTGTATTTCTACGACGCTGGAAGCAAAATGCTTTGTTTTTCTTAATGTGTAAGAAATCTGGCTTCGCTGTTATTGCTCCAAAGGATCAATATTATTGATCGGTGCCCGTCAGTTTTTTTTCATTTCATTATCATTTGACCTGTACCAGATGTTTTCCATTAGATAAAGTATACAACCGTACAAAACACAACAAAACAAATTCAATGAGGAGGAAGGACCGTGGTTCCAATGTCTCCTTTGTCCAAATCAAGGTGCTTGTAAATTATCATGAAGACCACCTTCAGCTCAATTGTCCAGCAATTCACGACAAACACGTAATCACGAAACACTAATGTTTTCTTTTCATTTCGGAGCCTTGTGATATTGATTGCCTAAAGGGAAGGAGTGGGTCCAACCATTGAGCTGGGGAGCTATTCGCATAAATCAAGAAAGCCTCTCCGGTTTCGGTGATTCGATCTTTCTGTAGATGTGAGCAAAATTTTGTCATATACTCAAAGCTGGAAACATCAAGTGTAGTCAGAAGTAACGGCTTTAGAACCAAAATTTCTCACGTGTACCCGTTTGTAGTACCAAAGTTACGCTGCCAATTGGGCCGCGAGATCATGATCGCGATTCCTCGGATGCTGTACAAATGAACTGTTCCAAATTTGTTTCCCAAACCTTATTGATTATTTGGCCATCTCAGTTAAGAAGTCATCCTCGTGAAACATTTTATAATCACAAGTGTAATTATATTTCTACTCCAGTTCTATTTATTGTCCAGTATTTCACCCAGACCAATATGAGCATTTATAGGCTATGGAATAGGAATATGACTATGGTCGGGAGGATTTCAACCCGGGACATTCACGTTCGTACGTTTCGGTGATGACCACTCCTGGTCAGGAACCTTCTTGTCCCCATAAGTACTTGTGCAATGTCTTCACCCCAGAAGATGGCCCTAATAGGAGTCGTGTTCATCTCGGTAAAATGACATGATCACAAATCTCTCCAAATAGACGTAGTTCCTATTCCATTGCATTCATAAGGTGTTTTGTTGCATTATACAGACAGAATTTCACTGACAAATGCGATATAATTCTCTTATTTATTCTAAAACCTCGTTGAAAAATTCATGTAACTTTTTCATTTGTCGGCGGTATTCACATTCGCATTGCACGCCTCGTCACGTGACTGATAATAATATTTTGCCGTCTGCTAGTTAAACCATATCTTTTATTTCTAACAGTGAGATGTCTTGGATTTCGTTCTTTCCAAAAATTGCTAGTAAAACGTTTGATCAATACTTCAATCCATTATATCGGCATTCTTTACCGTCCGCCCTATACAGATTCGTGTGAAAATTATCGAAGCTCGACAACTCCAAGGTGGCAATATTACTCCAGTATGCAAAATCAGTTGTGCCGGGAAAACTCGGGAAACCCGCGTGAAAAGTCCCACTCATTCACCCTATTGGGATGAGATCTTCTTTTTCAATTTCCACGAATCCCCGGCCAAGCTGTTCGATCAGCTCATTCAGTTTAGTGTGTTCAACGCGAAAAAGTTACGTCAGGATGCCCTGATCGGGACGTTCAAATTCGATCTCTCTTTGGCCTACGAACAAGACAAACATTTGTTGTTGAACAAGTGGCTTTTACTGAGCGATCCGGAAGATCCAATGTCTGGTCCGAAAGGATATTTGAAAATTTCCCTGTTAATTCTCGGTCCAGGAGATGAACCACTCGTAAGCCCTCGTTTTCTCAATGACCTTGAAAATCGGTGTTGGTCAAAACTTAAGTTAATGGTTTTCATAATGTCTTAATCCTTGAGCTTGAAGTTCAAATAAAAAATGGCTCGTCACCAATTGGGATTGGCCGAATGTTATCGATCATTCTGGTCCACACTCGTGAACTCAGATCGTGCTTTGATTTGCACTCGCTTCTGTTCACTAACACGAAAGCCACTCGTCCTGTACAAGCTGGTTGTAGATGATAATCACGTGCTCGAGATCTAGTCGGAGTCTTCAACGAAATGCCCAGAATCTAGGAGGAGATTAGGAGCAGACCAGAAAAGTTATGTACTCTGTAGGAACATCATGTGGTGAAGTTCAACAAACCGCTCAGAGCCTGCCCGGTAGCGTAATGGCTAAGGCGTTCGACTCAGAATCGTTCGTCCCGGGTTCGCGTCCCAGTTCGGGCGCGGTGGATATGCACTGCTGATTATTCCTAACAAGGATGAAACAGCTGTACAGTGCTTCCATGGTTTCTTTATGGTGAGTTGGGCGATGATATCACATGGTGAATTATTTCTGTAGGAACTGTCAAACAGGATTCCGTGCTATATGAGCCTCAGAAATGCAGGATATCCTCAACTCGAGTGGCTCTGTTGGACGCTCGCATATCCGTCTGTTCAAAAGAGTAAACTGATCGGGAGTTTGATGATGGATAGGGAATTGTATGGCAGTGAAAGAGGCTACACCTATAGCGGCCCCAGTCGCATCTTTAACCGGCTGATTAGGAATACTGACCCACGGAAATCGAGCGTAACTGAGATGATTGGAGAATCCGACGGCTCACTGATTCGCCCTCAGGACCGTCTACTTGAGCTTTTGGCATAGCACTTTATTTAACAGTTTAGTCAGTCCCTAATTTGACAGCAGGCCTCACACTTACGCCTGAAAGTAATTCAATGCAGATGGATAGAAGTCCACCATGAGAAGTAAGAGTTATCATGGAGACAGTTTGTCCGAAAATACATAAGAACAATTGGATCATATGGACTATTTCCGTCCCGCAAATGGACGTCGATAACAACAAGATCGCACAATCTTGTCGTATGTTCAAGTTCATTAAGAATGTCCAAATCGATCCTAAAGATGAGAATTTCGTAAATATAAAAGACCACAGCCAATTGAATCTACGCATTGACAATGTCACCGCGAACTCCGGTGGGACATTTACAATCCAATTGCTAAGTTCAGCTATCCAAATATTTTGATAAGCTTTGGTTTTTGTAATCCTTTAGTCAGACCGTTATCGATTCGATCAATTAGCACAAATAGATGTGATTTATTCAAATGCATTTGATCGATCATCAGTTTTCACGCAACATTTGATCAGTGCTTTCATACCCTGCGTTTTTACAATCTCCGGTTGTCCATTTTTTGATAATGAACTACAAATTCACTTCGAAATTTGTGCACGCTAACAACAAACTCATGTCAATTGTCAATCCCGTTAGAGTTCTTCGATCTAGTGATAAATAAGTTGTTTTCCGAGGAATTGCTTCAAACGGAAGATTTTGTCGTAACAGTTCCTCATAATCGTATCGCCTACTTTCTTTCCTTCATCCATCCGCCTCATTTTTTCTCATCCGAAACACATCTGCCGGTCGTGATTCTCTTCTCGGGTGCTATTCACAGAGCCTAAAAGTGGACGACTCAGACGAACAGGATATCGAATCGTGAGTTTCGTGTTATTTCTAATCCGAACAACTCTTTTCGTAGTAATCTCTTACGACCCGCCGGTATTCAACTGAGGCCGGCAGTTCTCAAAATACGGCTTTACAAGGCAGAAGATTTGCCACAAAGTAAGTTTTTATGTGAAATAGTTTCGATATTCTCACAAGCGAATTGACCGGGTTGACAAGCATGAAGATTTGGTTGTCTCGTTATCACTCTAATTGATTGAACCAAATTCAATTTGTTGATTGATTGTACGGTCTTTAACGTTCAGATCTACTGATCCCTGCGCGAGGTTCGAAATAGCACAGGATAAAACCATTCTAGTAGTGATATTCGACTAGCCGAGCTAGACGATTAGGACGAGTGTTTAATTTTGCCGGCCATCCACCTGAATGATTTCAACACATGGGAACCAGTGCGAAGCTTTATGATTCGACTGCCTCAAGCCTGATTCCCTATTGGTCTGTTAACGAAATTTCGTGTTGATCGCTTATCGTTTTTATCAATCTTGTTTAAACGCAAACATCAATACTTACACGATAATGTCTTCAATAGAAGACATACCGTCATTGCGGAAAGATACTGGTCACTGATCATGCTTTCGGATACTGCCGGTAACGGATGAGCGCCGTGAGTCTGTTGCGAATACATTGCTTTGAAGAGTGAAATGCATGCTGGATCGAAGGCTGCCCACGTGAATGAGATTGCCCAGTCAGCTGATTACTGTGGGAAATTTTCCACAAAGCCGTTTATTTCAATTTTTTGAGGTGAAAATCATGTTGAGAATGACATGCGGAACGACTAGACGAAATTATGAAGCTGTCAAGCAGAATTGAAAACTTATTCGTTTGTTGGAAAAAGGAACGCTTTGGTTGATTCCTTGAGTGATTAGTACATCTCACTGATTGAATATTGGCCAGGGCAACAGAGTGCACAAACTAGGTTACACAATAATGTGGAATTTTAACGGGCATTATTTGTACCGCATTCTTTTTACTCAGTGATCGTTTAGACGAACAAACCCGATGTTGCGGTTATTGTCTCAAGTTTGCCTGACATTTTTCCCGAATCTACTGCTTACTTTCTCAAACCCACGTGCTATTTGCACTAACGTGTTTTGAAATGCGACAGACAAGAAGTTCACTCGTCAAATTCTCCCCGAAACTAGCGTCATCGAACAGTTGTAATCGATATCCCGGTACGTTCAATGAATTGGACTACCGTCTGACTACACCTTTCATACGGATCCGAATTACGAACTACGAATCGCGGTAAAAATTCGATTATCCCGAACGGGAACGAAATGTTGGCAAGAGGTCACCAAAAAGCGCATGGAAACGGTTTCATAGAAACACTGATAAAAACACTGCTATTTTTTCGGTAGTATCGCATCCATGACATCGTATCGGAACCATTCTGGGCTTCCGTTGTACCTGTGTGTTTTCTTATCGTCTTCACTTTGTTCGCAAATTCATCCGATTTCTTTGCTACATCCTAACCATAAATGTGTTTTCACGTGAACTGCACATTTTTCATCGAATCCATTTTGGTTCCTCTCTTCTCTCCCCGTCATCTCTCATGATCCAGTGGATGCGGACACATTGGGTAAACTAAGAAAAGAGGAAAAAGAGTTTGTCGACCCGTATGTGGTATTCTCGTTTGCCGGGACTAAGGTGAGTTGGTTCAGTCATAAAGACGGTCCAAATGGTGGCAGATCTTTTCCTCTATGCTCGCTCCACTTGTTGACTGACACGAAATATTTTCAAATGCTGCCTACATTTGCACTGAGAAATATGTTTCGTTTTTTGGTAAACCAGATGAAGGCAGCTAATCCAAGTACCGTTTGATCTGTTTTCTTGCGGGAGGAAATTCAATAAGCAAACGTAGACATCGAATGAACAAATTTCCCATTTCTGCTTTTTGTGAATTTTAGGCTCACAACTTTTGATATTGTTTACCGCTTTCTACTTTGACGTCTTTTGATACGACCGGTTTTGAGAAAATCACAGTACAATTGAGCGTCGTTCTTGACAAATGCCTAGTGGGCAGTAACCGGAAGTTTAATTGCAATCAAACTTTGTCGTGATGTGCCAATTTTCCACAAAATGATACTTTTGTCTCAGAATTAACGGGCACAAATCATTTACGTCAAACGGGTCTATTGAAATAGCATCAACCCACTTCCGGTCACGTGACACTTCCATGCGTTTCGGGTTGTGCAACCCAACACTGTGGTCATATTCTGGTCAGTGCGCGGACGATCAAAACCCCGTGACAATCAGCAACCTGGGCTGAGTTTCTTTGTTTCCCTATTCAATGAAATTACCAGTTGTAATTAAATGCTAGTCGTTGGTTTCATCAACCAACAATGAACATCCAGGAAAGTCCGTCAATCATGAGAACATTCTGGCGCAAAGGATTCAATTGAATAATGGATTTTGATGCACGCGGTATCTAGAAATTGGGCAGACAATTATCGACAGTTGGAAATCATGAGTTTCACGAAACAGCGCATCGCACGACATCGTCGCGGTAGTCAGCATTGAGAGCCCAAGGGAACACTACAGCTTTTTCATCCACAATAGACATCCACCGCACCCGAACTGGGAAGCGAACACTGACCAGATAACCATTATCGACAAGTTGTGCTCGAAAGATTTCATCGTACTCGGGCTGCTTACAGAGTTATGGTCTATCAAGGAATTCGGTTCCTTTGCGCCAGCAAATCACTAACGGACAAGTGCTATGTCAAAAATCGCTGACATCCTACACGTCAGCGTAATGTCTTCGACGTATTCACGGACGGTTGTTCGTCCCGAGTTTGCGTCCCAAGCCGGGCAAAGTAGATATGCATTGCTGCTGATTCATAATTACTGAGATAAATAGTTGTTGCAGTGTTTCTGTGGTTTCCCCATACTTAGGTGAGCAATAAATGGGTTGACTAACGTGAGATTAAAAAGGGTTATGAAAACATTGCTGGACGAATTGACTCTGTCAAGTCTAGTCATACACTCTCTCACAAAAATCATTTCAAGGAGCTAGTTTATACGGTCACATGCCGCGACCAGAGGGATTTCTTTAGCCAAACTCATTTCCCATCTTCCTAAATTTTCCTATCGTTCTTCCACTATTCTTTCGCTCGCACTTACCTGGGGAAGACAGTACTTTTAATTAGAGATGCATCTCGAGGGATTCCACCGTTAGCCTTCTGATCAGTGGATTTGACATGCTTACGGAGCAGATAGAAACGAGATCGTCCTAAACCGTAGCTAGGCGGTTATCAATCTTTTAGTTCAAACGTGCTTCAATCAATCCGAACAATGATCAAACACTCCCATGCGTTGCCTGTACAACTGGTGACCAAGGCATTTTACAAATTTGTATCCAACGGTTTGAAAGCAGACAAATAGCTTTGATATCGTGTAATGGTAGACGACACTCGTCACATCACTGTCATCAATGAATCATTTTGGAATTTCATAGAAATAACCGTTTCCGGTTGGAAACTGTTGCTTTTCTCTCTCTAACTTCTGGGTTTCAGTGACAACGCTTTAGTCAGGCTTACTCGTCTATTCGATGAGCTTTGTATTCTCCGTGTCTTGGATTGGGTGCTAGGTTGCACGAGTCTCGGATTCTAGAATTAAACCGAATGTGCCGTGTATTTGGAACAAGGGATAGGAAGCATAACGTGATCCGCTTATCAGCACTGCCATTCGTGTGACAAGTCGGGACTTACGAACGCATCTCGCGTGTGAGACGGGAACAATTCAAGCGTTTAGTACCCCTCTAGCCACTCACACTTTGTCTGACGTATCGATAAAATCACTGATGCACAATAAACATCGAGAACTCTTTTTATTCTCCCTAAACAACAAAGTAGAAAACATTGATGAGTTCCACTACGAAATACTCTTGTTAGTCCCCTTGGAAACAGTGGTCGAGACGTGTCATCAGGTTGGGCCTATTAATGCACCGCGCAAACTCTTCTCTGATCTACAGTGTCACCATCTTTATTGGCATACCGAAATCGGAACTGTTTCACGAGTCCAGTCGAAATCCGAATACTTTGATATCAAACGTCTGTGATTCCTCACCCAATTTCGGATAATTTATTCACATTCATTTCCATCGAATCGGTTGTATTTTTCGTTTTGTCGATCCTATTCACAACGAAAACTTGTGACAGTGCTGTTGTGATTGGTGCCTAAAACGTGCACTTCCAAAGTGGCATCGTTGCTCACTCCACAGAATGTGTGTGTGTGTGTGTGTGTATTTCTGTGTGTGTCAGAAGCACAGACCGGTTTGTAGAGGTCATTGCTTCTTCCGTTGTTATTGTTTATGTACTTTCTAATCCTTTTTTGCAGTTTTCTAGCCGATCGCTAGACGGTTATGCAATTGTCATCCAAAAAAATCCGATATCCTAGAATTTAAAATCCGTTCTACGATTCATTGATTATCATTATCGATAGTACAGGAAATACACATGCGTTAATCTTTTTCTTAAGGAATTATCGGTTCGTACATAGTTTCACATGCTTGACAAACCGATTTACGCTCGGGTTTGGCAACGTTCACAAGGATCGTTTTGTGTTGTTCCAATGTGTGCTGGTCGTTTAGATCAAATCTACTGGAATATGAATCTTCTAGATTTCACTTGTCAGTGAAAACGAAGATCATCCTCTAGAATTCACACAAGTCTTGAATCAGAAAAGTCGAATTAAGGTCACATAATTAGAACGGTTTGGAACAAAATTGGCGTCAAATCTCGTAGTTGGACAACGCACAATATCTAAAAAACACTGCGAGACAATCACAGGATAAACCATATATTTTGAGGTCTTATACGATCACTAGCTAGCCTGAAAACGCAGTGATATCAACAAATCATTGGGCATATCCGATGTCGATTAAAAGTAAATTTATTTTGGTAAACTCGTAATTGAAACGTACTACTTTGTTGGCTAAATTTAGACACTTTAGTATGAAGGTCTCTGTTGTCATGGCAGCATAATGATTTTGTTTCTGTTATCGATGTGCAATTATTGTCCATTGGAATTGTTAACAAACACAGACTACAGTCAGTCTTGTTGACAGGCTGAGTTGAAATATTACCGAAACTGGGCATTCTTTCTCTCGCTCTTTAATGACTTCCCCTGAGATTGTTGATAGTCACTTATACCTCATTTTCAAATGCTCCATGCCAAGTATTGGCATTTCTGCCAAAACTGACAGATTTGATTTAAGCACATTATTTGCCTGGAAAAAAATGGCATATTTTTTAAATCTGCCAACCAAATTACGATGTCGTTGTGTATTTCTCCGACAAAGGTGTCACGTAACATTTCCCAGTTTTGGGCGCTCATCAGACCTGACATTACTGTCAAATCTAGTCACATGAATGATGTTTGGCATCGTAAGAAACTACAAAACTATCGATATCGATTATTCCTCACTTGATACATCCGAAGGGTTAGTCAGAATCGCTAGATGCCCAGACCTAAAATCTGGATAGTCGATGAAAAATCGATATTCACCATCCGGTTCAACAGGACGGTGTATCATATGTCTCATCAAGTACTTGGATTCAGCGTTGCTCACCTCAAATCTGAGTCCTCCGACCATTAGTGATTGATCAAATCGGAGGGAGTCCTCTTGGTAGATAAAATTTTAGTCAAAACGATCCCGTATCCGGTTTCAGTGCACCGGAGATAAACTAGGTTCTAGTACCTGACCGCTCTTCACCAATACATTGATTCACTGAAATATCAAAAAGAAATCCCGCTAAGAATAGGATACAATGACAGCGCCACTCCGATGCGGCCCACATTTCACCGCTTGGTCCAGAAAAGACAACGGAAAATGATAATCGCATGGTCCGAATTCCAGCAGTCGTACCAGTCGGGCTTAACAATTATTCAGTCAAATGAGGCATGGCGACTAGGAGTCTCCACGATTCGAAAGTTCTCGAGGCCCCGTTCAGCAGGAATGGCAATATGCGATGTGTAGGCCTTGGTTCGAATCCGTCAGGCCTAATTAGCAGCTACCGACGTTGCGGACAGCAAAGACCAAAAAAGAGTAGATCGATCGTGACCATTCCAAGCGAAGTGGCGCGAATTCACAAGACTAATTAACGATTCTCTTCATAATCTACCAAAAGCTTCCAAAAAATAATGACTTAGCCATCTAGGTCAAAATCACACAAATATCACCGGGGTAAATTTGTTACGCTAGCTCGAAAATGTATACACACTTTTAAGCATCTTTTAGATCGCACAAACTTGCGATTCCGTTTCCTCCAGTCTCACACTGGCACTTTCGCCACACATGACAAATTGGTGAATATAATGAGCTATCTTGGAACTGGGTACTGGAAACTGAAGCGTGATTGGTTTGGCGGAATTCTCGCCTCTGAACTCATTAACAGCATGGAAGATTATTCGATCGAACAAATAGGAAAGCGGTCTTGGAAATGATGCACAGTTGCGGAAATCATTGGAAAAAAATCAATATGCCAAAGTGGAACTCTTATAGGGGACGTTAGCCGATGACTGATTGGAATATGAGTACAACTCGGTATGCGTAGACGGCTGAATAAAGTTTTGCCATGCCAATACATATAAAACAAATCTGGTTACAGACCATGCGTCGTCAGAACCAAAAAGAAAATGGAAAGAAAAAGAAACAAGGTGGAATCTATCCCACATGCTTGCTCTTCTATCCTCCGTCTGCGCATCTTCGCCTAACCATCGTGATCAGCAATTGGTCAGTCGGTTTTAGACGATCGCACCACTGGAAGTTTATCATCTGAGTTTCATATCTCAAACCTTTGATCAAACAGACGCAACCTCCAGACCGTGAGACGATCTTGGGGTTTCATTATTCACTCAATGCTTGAATGCCTCGTCTACACGCCTTTCGGATGGGGCTGGACATCCCACGTGTCCAGTCCACTCGCTCATCACGAACGTTGTTGGCCACGACGCTTCATGCTATACGCACTTCGTCGATCGCTGATTAGTTTGGAATCACGGTTTAGCCATTTTCTCCCATACTGACTCTCAGATATCTATCGACCCGACGGAGAGCGACGAACACTCGTCCTCAATTCTTGTTGGAACCGTCCCGAGAAGTTAGCACAGTTTCAGGGGCTCCATTTTCCAAGGCATTTTCGGCTAGCGCTAAGCTAAACCACAATTCCCACCAGTTTGTGTTCACTCTGTTTGGATAGAACGACTAGTTCACACCTCTGGTAAATCACACCGATGATGTTGTGTCGAATCAGGCGATGGGATTGTTTTCGGTCTGGAACACAATCAATCGGTCATTTAGACCACACTTATTTCTGTCTTACAACCCTTCCAATCGGGCCGATAAACCGTGCGCAACAGGCTGAGTACCATATTACACATTTAATCTATATCCCTGGACACCTGAACCTTGGATGTTCCCGTACGATGTAAATTTTCAATTAAAATAAGGAAAACTGATCGTGAAATTTGTGAAACGCGTCTATTCTGTCGTGTTTGCTTTCTTGGCAGATGAAATCGTCCAAAAAATACGAGGACGCGAATCCGGAATGGAACGAGGAGATTGTTCTCAACCATCAGGTACGTTTGTTATGGGATTGTGCAAATTCATCTGACCAGATCGTCTCGTTTCGTTTCGTCTACTTTTTACTTGTATTTTCGGTTGCATTTGTATTCCGTTTGACAGGCGTTTCTAATCATGATACGCGTGCACTTCAGTCAAAAATGGGCAAGAAATACACAAGTGGTTCTCAAAGATGAAGAACGGAGAAAAACAACGAATTTAGAAACCATTCCCACTTTGTTTGGTCAATATCCGCCCCAGATAGGACAGAATAAGGTATATATATATACAACATTTTGTTCACGCGTCCATATACTACTCACTATATATATATTTGGCAAGCTAGGAGCACGAGTGTCGCGGAAGGAGCATGCCTACTAGACGGGGGGAGGAGTTGGAACGAGCAAACATGACTCTGAAACTTGGACTGGCATTGAACCACGTGACCTCAATGGGTCTGATATGGCAACGAGCTAGGCGACAGAGGGTTGCCGTCTAACGTCAACATCACCGGCGGATTTGGAATTCGAACCTCTGACCTGTTTGGCGGCGACAGACGGTCAATCCCCCTGACCACACACCCAATCGAACCGAATCAAATCGGGGAAATAAGAGGCGGCTAATAGTTACCACTCCGTTCCGAAAACTTTTGAACTCCTTTTTTTAAAAGCCCGAGAGCATTAGGAATGTACATTGTGTTAAGATCGGAAGGACATGCCGATAAATAAACTTGAGAGTAACTATTGTCGGTAATCAGAACTGTCTTCTAAGGCTACCTCCGCAGTTTTTCGACGCAGTGCGGCGTGCGAGGAACCCAATTTAGATTGGTACCCAAGCCCATCTCCTGACGGGATCAGGTCTGAATAGGGATTCGCAGTTTAGTGTAAGGGGATCTGTCATTGAAGAAAGACTGACGATACATTCGAGGCTTTTGGATGAGTTTAATTTTAATCCCGGTTCGGGGAGTGGTATGCATTCCATTGAAGATAAATTCCTCGGAAATTTCTGGAATTGGTACGGCTTTGGAAAAAGACCACGTCATCAGTATAATTAAATATTCTGGATGAAAAAGAAGTCGGGAAACTACCGGCAAAAATGAGAAATAGAAAACAGGATGTTTGTCGTGGTTGCTAACTCCAGTGCCTTCAGTCGGTCTTCTCGACTTTGATTCAATCCCGTCTCGCCTAATCAGGTGAGAACGAACAACTGGGCTCAGGCCATCCAGAAGGACAACTTTCTTTATTTGTCATTATCAAATAATTAGTGCAAGTTCACACCGGATGGAGTTCTTTAGCTGATTGCCTTCCGTCCAACACGTCCGAAAATCGAATGCCCCCTTCCCCCTCGCCTCTGTGCGTGTTACGAAATCAGACCACTTACAATCGATCCGCGGGCTAGGATACTTGTCCTCGGGCTTGGTGTCGTCCCAGTTTCAAGCCCATGTGTTGCTCGACTGACGTTCGAGGAGTTTAGTCGTCAGTCCTATTCAGGTTTGTGGGAGTCATCCGACCGATCTAGGGTGGCCTTGCAATTTTGGCATCTCCACGTCGCCTCCCCCTACAAGGGGTGAGCCGCTACGCTACGGTTGTTGTCACGTTGCTTGCTGATTCTTCGCCGTATCTTGAATGTCTGAACTCTTTTGGTAAGATAGTTCGGTAGCCATGGGAATAAGTGTTATGAAACTGTTGGAAATCTTAAGCTCCTGAGAAAGATCAGCGTGGGATATTGAATTAAAGGCCATAGAATAATCAGGAAACAGGCAGCAAAAAGTTCACTGAAAAGTTAGGCAAGGATTTGATTGTCAAGTTGACACCCATTCGGGCTGCAGATGTGAAGGTCGTGGAACGAAACCGTTTGATCATATCAAAATTGATGCCCTCGGGACTCGAACTAAAGGGAACTGGACAACGCAAATCGAGAATCAAACATGTGGATAAGTGATACGTTGCCAAAAATACTAATCATTTTGGTAAGTTGTGAAACGCTTGCAAATTGCCAAAGGGACACTCTCGGAACGAGTCACAGACGACGTTTTGGGCTGGCCGGAGTTTGAATAATATCTGTTGTAGAGCTGGGCTCGTGATCCGCGGAAATGCAAAAGAAACAAGGGAGAGAAGAAATTGATAAATAGTTGCTTAGGTTTAACATTTCGTTAGTCCACACGGAGCTTTTCGTTTGTCTATTCGATTTTCTGGCTACCTAAAAAGCCGTGTAGTTTGCCAATACAAGCCTAATATCCCCAGTTCTCCGGAGCCTCTTTGAAAAGGAAGCTTCTAACAGCTCAGTGTCTGTCTCAGTCGATTGGAAAAATCTCGTGACTTTTACATCTCCGGCGAGACATATGTGCTGGTTCCATTTGCCCGCTAGCCGTGCAAATCATTGTCGGATGAATGTTATACCATTTGTGGAAGTTCCACAAACCGTTGAAAAGCTGACCGGATAGCTTAGTGATTATGATGTCCGACTTATAATCACTCGTTCCGGGTTTGCGTCCCAGTTGGCCAGTTGCTGATGACGCATAAAAAGGATAAAATAGCGGTGTGCAGTGTTTCCATGGGTTCGTAAAAATGACTTGAACGTTGATGCCGGGCGTTGAATAATTTTGTGCAACTATTAGTCGTATGGGATTATTTTTTCCCTATTCGTGAAGTCATGCTAACCTCACTAGCCATGGGATTCCTAAAATGGAGAATAGTCACGAAGTGCATAGTAATATATGAGCTGTTGATTTTTGGACGTGCCCGACTACTGTACAGGGCTGAATAGTTTGCGTTTCGTTTTCCCCTCGCGATCAAAATGATCGTGTGAATTGGAAGACAATTGCCGCTTGAAAGACTACTTCCCACTGCCGTACACACGCCCGAGAGAAATTTCATCCATCGTGATTTTCGCCCGAGAAACTTGTTCAAAATGTCCCGTATGGCTGTGAATTTCCGTGAAAATACATGATTTTCAGTACATTCTCGTCAGACATTTCTAGTCACGGTATTGAAATAACCGTCTGGAAATAAAGCATCGGTTTGTGTGCTTCTAACGAGATCCGGTGAGATTTTATACGGTTCTACGCCAGAGTAATGATTGCCAGTCCTCCATCTCCTCATGTAAATGGACCGCAATTGCTCTGAGCCATGCGCCTTGCAGTATCGGGTACAACGAGAACTACCTTACATATCACAGACATTGATATGCAATTGATTGACTGGGTGAGTGAGTGAGCGAATAAGGAAGTGTTATTTTTAGTTGCATGAAAACGAGTATCGTGTGCATCTATTCACTGATCGACAGTAGTACCTGTCTTTTTTAATATCACATTTGTCGCTGTTGCTAACTCTAGCAGCCATGTCCAGTCGTCTTGTTTCTTGTTCGGCCCCGCTCCGCTTAATCAGGCGAGAACGAATAAAATCTAGCCTCTGATTGTTCTTCACAACTGTTTTCCAGACTGGAAATATATCCTACCTGGTTCCAATCTTGTTTGTGTCGGATCCGCAACTATTGTCACATATTGTCCGCGCGCATGAACACATACACACACACACGTGCGCCTAAGTTGTTTCCACGGCCAATCATCCTGTCCACGAATTGCCTACTTCTGTATTGAATTAATACTGTCTGATCAGTGATTGAAATACTGATTAGCGGTTTTCGTGAAACACCTCAAAAGCTCATTTGTAGCATTTTATATTAAGATAGAACACGCTGATCATTCACGTAATAAATGAACGATTCGTGTGAAGCACATATACCACTACTGAATAAAATAATAGCGACACTACAGAACATTTTCAGGTTCGTTATCCAAGTGATAACAATATCCGTGTGGGTTTTTCCACAGAGCTGTCAACTCACGACAAACAACAAAAACCATGGAATGTTAAGGTACACGTTACCCCGCATTCCAAACTAGTTGGCCAAAGCTATTTAAAATGAAAAATCCTCAACATCCTAATCGCCTCATCACCGGTTTAATTTGTTGTGTTGCCTTTTGGTCTTGTCAATCAATCAATCAATCAATCAAACAAGGAGCAACAATCCAGTGTCTATCATCACCTCCGCACGACATGAAAACACGCGTGGCGAAATTGCTAATTAGCTGCCGGAAGCAAGTCATGTCTGATGAATCACGTGATAGTCATCACCTGCACACGTACACGCACACACACACACACACACACAAACACAAACGTGCACAGAGCGTACTACTTAATCCTAGGGTTTTGCGTACGTGTCCCAGAATGGAGAATCGCACAAATTGAATACACGGCCGCGTACTTTTTGTCATGCGCAAAAAATGTTTGTTGTAATACGTGCTATTACATAATTATCAGAATGTGATGCGTTTTTCAATTAAGGGTGGAGATTGAGTTCGTGTACACCCCCCCCCCCAAATCATTGCAAGTCGGAAGCGTGGTTGCCAAAATGAAACTCAGTCACCGGTTGAAGTAATAGTTTGTGTACTGTTATTGTATGCTTTTCCAAACAATTACAAATTGATGATTTGTATTTTAAATTCACAGTCAGTTAACAGTCCGTTTTCGTATGCCATGCTCGTCAAAACGGGGTCCACTGAGAGCGATGTGTTTTGTTAATTAATTTTGGCTTGGTCAACATGGCTCTCGGTTTGCGCTTGTTTCGAAGTATCCGATTATTCAAACATCTTAAAATGGATAAATTTGTCACACGTTTTATTCATCCTGGTGAATGATTTATGAATCCTAACAGGATTCGAACTCATGCCTAGCCGCTATCCATGCTTAGATGCTTCGTATGTTATTCCAACTGGACTACGAAGCGTCCGTGCGTGAGTTCGAATCACTTTATCGACTAGACTAATATGAGTATAAATTCAACATATCATTAATACTCGTATTTCGTTTTTGTATAGTTCTATTCGAACTACCCTACCAGATGTTGAATTGTTCTTTTATCTAAAATAGTAAAGAAGTATGAGTTAAGTCATATATGACTCGCACATGTGTCCGGTAGTGTACAAGCGGATTAGGTCGTGTCCTCTGGACGTGAAGGTCACGGGTTCGAATCCTCCCACCACCGGTCAATTTCCTCATTTGGCCGTAGCGCCCTGCCTGAAAAACACTTTCCATTGCTATTTCATTACTTAAAGGACGTAAACGATAAAGGATGCTAGTGATCTTGATGCGCTCGGGAAAGCGCAGTTTGGGTAAGCGAGGGTAAGGACAAGAAACCATACGGTCGACTACACCACGAATTAGGTGTTCACCCTGCAGAATGACCGCTCGCTCAGAAATCAAGTTCCCCGAGAATCGAAACGACAAAAGCTGACGACAAACGCCAATCGATTAAAGTTGAAAAAAGCTGCCGACACGGGCACTGTCAAACTGAAGACTAAAGAGTGGTACATGGGAAACAAAGCGGCGCGTGTAGAACAAACTTACGTCTAGTCTCCACCAAAGATCAATTCACAATTTAAATTCGCATTGAATGATAACTATGAGACATCCAGTTGTAGATAACAAGACGGTTTTCTTTGGTATATTTTTTACACATGAGTTTAGCGGATGGGGTGTGCCTCATAACCTTTACAATTCAATGCACCGGACCAAAAGCCGTAACCCTAAAACTTGGATCAGTATTGAACTACATAATGTTTCAATGTATTCTGGCGATAGAGAATTTTTCGGTCACTAACGGCAGACGGCAGACGCTAGAATAAGAATCTCTGAAGGTTTCCAGTACGAGATGTACGATCAAATTGACCCAAATTTGGTGGGAACTGGATGAGTAAAAATATATTGTGATGTAATGGCATAAGTACGAACCACTGGAGACGACCTTGTTCGCCAACTTGTAGTTTCTCAAGAAGTTGCAATATTTCGGGGCGAGTCACCTTAAAGCGGAATAATATTCAACCAGAATTTCCGGAGATGATATTGTCGAAATGCACAGCTTTAGAATCCGAAGAATAATTGAGCAAACTTAGTCTGACCTTGTGACATGTACTGACTGCAGATTTGATCCAAAGCCTTCGAGCGTCCACAGGTACATGACGCCAGTCGTCACGTGAACCAGGCAATAACTAACTATGACTTCAATCATTGGAAGCTACCGTTAGAAAGAATTACGTGTTTTCAATCCGAGTAAATTTGCGATTGGTACGGTGCACCCGGATCGAATGAGGTCTTTTAATTGAATCAAAACAGGATACTTAGCATAAAGTTTTATTGTATTTAATTAATCAAAGTCAATAACCACGTTGCCGGTCCCACAGGCTACAAATAGCCCACGCTCCGATTATCGCAGGTTAAATTTCACAAAATCGTTTCACTTTTTTCAACTGTATATCTCGATCATGTTCATTACTCACCGATGCTCGGATGTGCTACTCCAAAATCGATATTTCGACGAGTTCAAACAAATACAGTTTGACTAACCAGTTTATTTGTCATCCAAATGACTCTATATTTCTCATCAACTTGTATTCAACGTGGCCACTATTAACTCATTGAACTGATTCACTATACTTGGATGTATACTTCCAAAACTTGGCAATGGATATCTGCCAGCGTGTACCAACCAAACCTATCAACTTTCGTTCCACATTAAACTGTAACAAGTGTAGACAAGTTCACTTGATCGAATCTTGTTTCGTACGTACATGTGTGTATACACACGTGTACTAAGGGAGGGCAACTTGTTTGTCTCAATTTAACTGAAGGACTGGTGCGTTGCCTTTTAGGGGGCTTCTTTATCTCAATTGTCCAACCAATGCGAGGGGATAAAAGCGTTTGGATTCCCGAACAGCCTTGAATCCGTTCGACTGGGGACTGAATGTTGGTACTCCGTAGCCCCGGTCTTGGTTGATTTGTCTTTTCACTCGGAATGTTGTATGTCGTACAGAATTAGAGCAGAGTAATTTGAACAGATGTACGGTGAAATTCGTTCCCACTGGACCATGACAGTGGCCAGTTATCACCTACTTTCGGAGATAACGAGCCGACAGAAACTCGCTCGGATAAGTGTTTTGCGCTAGTCAAAACGTTTTGTCAAGGGTGAACACCGCAGAGAAGAGCTTGTGATGAGAATTAGAGCTAACGATCAACGACTGGCTCCGAGTCGTCAAAACTAGACAGTGTTTTTATCCATATCAAAAAGTGTTTGACTTGGAAAAAAAACTGCCATTTTAGATTGGTAATTTGCTTTCTTTATGGTACTAGACTAGAAATGTGCATGAATCACATGGTAACTCGTCGAAAGCTATCCGTCGGTTGAACCAAGTCAACCTCTAAAATGACGACACACACGGTCGCCGACTTGGTTCTTATTTTGTCATTGCTATTTACGCATGACTAACGAGCGGTGATAATCGCGAAACCGGCCTTGCACGTGTTTCTGGACATGGGTTTCGAGGCCAATAAAACGCTGCCAGGTGGGAGAAGTGTTGAACCACGGGATCAGACAAACTCGCGATCTGCACGTTAAACCTGACCACAATCGGTGAATTGGAAAACAAAGCTGAATTTAGCGCAAACGTTTGCTGTTCGTTTCACATCCTTTTAGCCTATCTCACTGGTCGTTTGGTCTAGTCGACAGTTGACCCATGTTCTCGCTTTCTTGAACACAACATAGAATCTTCCCCAACTTTATAGGTTTTGCGCCATTCAATGCTCAAGGTCAGGGAGGGTTGGTCATTGATCGGTGCTAAACGCACGTCGAATCGATCGAGGTGATCTAATCTCAAATAGGACAAATGATCTTAGTGATTCGTTTGTGAATGTCTTACTGCTTATTTATACTAGTTTATGAAATCAGTTTTAAAATGACCCGAGCACATGCACATTGACCATTTTATCCGGTACCCAGGGTGTCACACGGATTCTGAATAGCTGTGTGACAATAGATTATGTACTGACAACCAAAGAAGCCGGAACAAACACAGTCTGATTTTACACGAATGAACAGAAAAATCAATTTGACAAATGTCCGAGATCCAATTTGCTGTACTGGTTAACGACCAAACTACCTTGTGACTAAATCAGTTTTCAAAAAGCCCACGATTGGAGATAGGAAACAAATATCTGGACGAATTACTAAAGAATATCCGCGTTAGTGGCAAATGATTAGATGTGTAGACGAGACTACTTACCAGGCAATACAAACACTTGAATCGACATCGCTGAACGACAATTAGGTTTGATAAACCGTCAAGAATCAAACTGGGTTAACCTCGCGATTCACAACCGTTCACTGTATGTTCGCATTCCAGTTTGAATACAATGGATACTTAGGGCTAATGATTCCTAACAAAATGGAACGAAGGTATGATGCGTGTATGATTTATTAACGGTGAATTTGTTATTGGTAACGCATAATGCATGATTATGTCTGCGGCAGACCATTTGGACTAACTATATGACAAAGGCAAATTTTGCCTTTAGAAGTACAAATATTTTTCTGCGGACAACACACGAGATGTTTCAGTTGAGCTCCGAAGAGGACTGATTGTCGATCAACTGGCTTTTCGCTTTTCACCCGTGAACTACAGCAAACGAGCACAATTTCCTCAAAGTTCCTAAACTAACGGGGATAGTTGATTCACCTTAAGAATAATGTTGAAGTATTCGTGTTTAAGTTTTCTTTGTACCAGACTGTAACTTATCATGCGAAGTGACACCACTTACGGACGGGTCACGTCGTTGCCTTCGACTTGCCCTCTCATGTATCCCTTTTTGGGAATTGTCACGTATTTTTGGATGCCACGTGTAAAGTTCATGGGTAACTGAACCTAGCAACGTCGGGTGATGAAGCGCGCAGTCGACATAACAAAACGGATACGATTTGACTGGGAATAAAGTTGTTCTCATCTACAACGTAAAACGGAGCTTGCAATTTCAGTGCAATGCAGTCCGGGTTTCGCAATACAGTGCATACTTACTTGACCAGATTAGGTATTTACGTCAAGCTGTGACCAAGTGGATAGAGTCGTGGCGTTTGGACGTGAAGGTTGCGGGTTCAAATCTTCCCATCACCGGTCAACTTCCCCACTTGGCAGCCCTCTGTTGGCCGCGGCCCCCTTCCGGAAAAAATGATGTACGCTGTTATTTCAATAACAGAGAAAGTAAAAAGACGAAAGGCATGTGGTGTGTGAGATTCGATTCTGGCTTACCATACTCGTTCTGTCGTTCTCACTTGCCAATCGAACGAGACGAAATGGAATCCAGCTATGCGCCACACCTATTCGCAGTCCTGGTGTATTACAAAATCAAAATCCGGAACTTCGGAGAACGCGAATCGAATCGAACTAAGTTGTGGGCTGCAAAATTGAGCAATCAATGCGCATTTGTAGGCCGCAGGATGCCCACAAACAACACGAGATGAACATGAGCAAATCGAGTTATCATCATCAAAATTTGTTCGTTGCAGTAATCAAAATAGAAACTAGAAACAATGTAATAGGCGGGGGACTTGAGTGATCAATAGACAATTTGTGCAAGGCTGAAACGTTGGAATAATCGGTGGCTAGAAGTCAAGCTATTGGTTCATCCGCTTATGTACGAATGATCGTTTCGAAGTCTAATCCGATCAACGCAAGTCAGAAAATTGCCATTTTTTTCACCCTTACTTAAAATAAAGGTAAAATAATAAACCAAAATTTAAAATCACAATCTGCCACGAGTTTTGTGCACGCGTTCAACTGCCTGTCTATTTCAATCTTTCAGAAGACTTGCTACCGAAATCGACCTACCTTTGGCTGGGCGTGTTCTCGTCCGTGCTGTGTTCAAATCACCATTCTATTCTGCCTAAATTGCCTCATTTAGGAAACAAAAGGATAACAAGTTTGCAATTTTGCATATCCATCGTGTGTCAGATGATGTTTGAAGGAACAAAGAGGAGAACTCAAAGTAGACAACCTCTATCAAGACTTCGAGGTTTTGTTCTCTCTCTCTCTCTCTTCTGAAGAGAACTCACAGCACCAGTAAGCGAACAGGATTATTTCAGCGCTTTATTTCGAAAGACTTACAATCTAACTTATGTAAGGTCAGGAAACGCGGAGTAGATTCTAAATGCCGAATTCCCAGTCCCTGGTGTCACATTGAGTTTGTCATACTGTACAAGAGTTCGTCTGGTCGTCGTTTTGACGCTTCCTTTAGTAGAGTTGTAGTTCATCCAAAATGGCCAAGTTAGGCCTAACCTGCCACCTTCTTAGTTGTCGACAAACATTCATGTGGAAGTTGGGTTACAAATCTGTGAAATGCTAGTGCACTCGATTTGGCGCAAATTTGACCTTACCATAGTTGGTTTGTCACTGCCCCGACCAATATAGGGGTAACTTCTATTCTTGTTCCTTTTGGTTAGTCTGTGAACAATTAGTGATCTTTGATACGCGCTGTGATTTTGCCCTCACTTCACACTTCCCGCCCCGTCCCGGTGGAGCTGATCTGATGTTGGGGAAATATCCGTTGATTGGCAACGGAACATTTTGAACTCGCCACCTTTTGACCATTCCTGATTGGTTCAAAATAAGAAAGTATTTTTCTGTCCGTCTCATTGGTGATTCGTTAGGCGTCGGCGGTCAAGCCGATTAGACGGTGGCATTTGGAGATTGAAGGTCGCGGGTTCGAATCGCATTGCCGTCCAAATTCCACACATGGCAGGCTTCTATCGGCCACGGGACTTTTGTGAAGATGATCTATATTGTTGTCCCATCAATCGAGGGAATTTAAAGAGATCGGATGTGAATCGTTAGAATACACCTCATGACCAGATTTGTCGATTTGCACCATCAGGCATATCACATATGGGGACAGGGGACGGACAGGGGATAGCTGTTCCAGAGACCCGGGAACCTAACGGGTTCCAGGGAACGATGAGTCATTTTGCAATTCAATTCAACAACTGATATCCATTAATTTGTACAATATTTGTATTGTCAAAAGACTCGCAATCGCCGAAGATTTGTCATCCGTTAGATGGTCATCTTTGTTCGGTTCAATGGAATTGCCTGTCTGGTAAACGTTCCTTGTGCACGTTCTGATTACAAACTGTTTTCTTCGACGAATCTCATCTGACAAACATTCTGATTTCCACTTTATTTTCAATCTCAAAAATTTACCAGTTTCCTTCGATGTGCGAGAAGTTGAAGTTCACTATTTATGACTGGTAAGTTACACGACTCGTTGTCTTCATCGAGAAGTCATTTGCTTTCAATTTGCACCCGTTGTTTTGTCACTTTTCCCCAGGTGAATCCCTCGTTTCTCGGTTAATTTCATTCTACTGTATCGTATTCGCGTGTTTGTTTGTTTGTTTTGCAAGTATAAACTTGTATTTCCGGTTAGCTTCATTCCATTTGATTTGCAAATTGATTTGAAGATCTCTGTGTGACAAAAACATGGAAACAGGAATTCAAAAATATGCAAACTTAACAACAACAACTACTACTACCACTACTGTAAATGACCAGATGGGCATCATCGGAAGCTCAAGAGACGATTGACGGACGTGGTGAACAGCCGACGAAACAGCTCGTCCAAATTGACTCATACACATGTCATTTTTTGGTCAGTTTATTAAAAGTCTGTAAGGAATGGATCAGTTAGACAAAAATCGAATGAGAAATGAACTGGTGCCGATCCATGTGATAACCAACCAAAACTTGTTGTTTGCCAGTTGTTGTCTGACGCTTCGCGAACAACGATTGAATAGCTTCGATATCACCATTGGTTTTGAATGGGATCTACAATGCCAATCGTTAATTTCATGAAAGACAAGGCACGCAGTAAACTCCCGTGAATTCGGGTCCATCCCAACCCATTCCAGTTTTGAGCAGGTCAGCGAGTGAAAAGCAGCAATGGGATTTGTTTATCACCAAGATGGACAATCCAGCGGAGGATTTCATCCCCCAATTCACCTCGGTGACGTCTTACGGGTAACGGAAACGCAAATTGAAAATTGTATTCCTGTGCCCAAGATTTCCGAACACATTGTGCAATGTGATCAATGGTGTTGGATCACATTGGATCACACTACAGAATAAAATAGACTATCCGTGGTCTCTGGCGCATCTTGCAATCTCTCCGTAATCAACATTTCATTTGTGTTTGTCTTTACCACGTAGCCTCTGTCGGGATTGCAGTCTGTGCATAAACGCACAGCCAAACACCCAATGAAAAGCGATTGCACGCGGTAGTTTGTACCTCAAGTTTTAATTACTGACAGTCCATCCAGCAGTGTGAATCGAATTCCGAGTGACGCCGTTCTGTCCCGGACGTATCGGTTCCACTTGACCAAGTAATCATTAGATATGATAGTTGGGGTTTCGTGAACACCATTTTATTTGGAACATGGCAATTGGTTGTGACCAGTCATGGATCACTCGGCTTCACGGGACTGAAGCTAAACGAATACCCTGAATGCTCTGCTCCGCATCAAACGAAGTCTTCTTCACAACAGTCGAGATGTTCACACCCGACGAACACATCTAAATGATTTGTTCACGAAAACCAATAACCGATTGAATTAGGTTTAGAAATAGTTACTACAATTTTGAAATGAACTTTGGTAACTTGGAACCATATTAAGTATACTCTGTGATGTTGTAAATACCACGCCCGATAAAGATTTTTTATCTGGGAAGTATTTTCTACTTGGAAGATGGTAAAAATTGCGTCTGATTAGTTATTCGGAAAACGACGCCCAACCAGTCTTATCGCTCGTGGGATTGAAGTTCAGTCTTGACCTAATTCATCTAACCGAATCGAGCGGATATTCTTGTTTAATTGCGTTCATTTGCTCTTCGATGACGCCTCTCTGTCCCGCGTCACTGAATTCAGCCATACAGTATTGATAGAACCAGGTACTCATCGATTAATCACGCTTTTTTATTGTGAAAATCATGCTACTGTGAGCTTGTATGAGGTTTTGCTATCGATTAGCCAATTCCTATTTGTTACTCCTCAATGCTCGTGGCGACAGTGACGACGACCGAGATGATGATAGTGATAGCAAACACAATTCATTTGGACGCTTTTATAATTCGATAATTTTGATCGATTAGAGCATTCAGTGGTGCCAATTGACACATTAAACGAGTCAATACTACTACTTTTTGAAACGGTCTATCTCAAATCGTATATCACAGCAGATCAAGCCAAATTGATGAATCCTGCGTGTGTTAGGACTACTCTGCGGAGAAAGTGTCTGCTATCTGAATTTCCGTAACACGGGACGTACTGAGAGTACTCGATCCTAGACATCGGAATAGGTGATTCCTTTTGATCAGGAAAACAAGTGTGTTGAATGATGGGAACGAATATACATCGTGGAGTCCGAGGCGTAATAAAATCGTCGCAAAACTGATTCAAACGGAGTGTGAAATGCCTACGCGTGTTGGAATCAATGAATTCTCGTTTGTCTACTCATGATCACTTGTCTCACTAAAAACAAAATAAAAAACAATGACCAGGTTTGTTCATTCTTATTTTCGTTTTCTGAGGCATACATTTGGAGTCACGACGAATGACAAAGCGTCAAATTAGTCGTGAACTTCATTGTAAACGGTCTGGTCGCTAAACAATAACGGAGTGAAAACACTTGTTTGATAGTTTTACAAGTTTGTCCTTGAAAAGATTCAGTCATGCATGTACTGGCTATTCAAAAAAAGTCAAGTGATTCGTTTTGACTTTTTTTTGAGATAGCGTCAAATTTAAGCTCGAGTAATGAAGGAATCGTTTATGTGTACACAAATTTCGTATCAGCTTACATTTTTCCGTATTATTGATCAGATATTTGATAGGAAAACCCCGTCTGCAATGCTCAAATCAGGGTAGGCTAATCAAGTTCAGCATACCGGTTTTTTTTTCAACAGAATGCTCTGGTTAGACAGGTTAAAAATTCTTTTTGCTGACAGATCGTGAACATAGTTTTCTGGAATAGCAGGAGTTTGAAGAATGCGACCAGATGGTCGATTCGTGATATGTGATATTAAATATTAAGTAATAAAATTCCAATCTATGAACTCGATCAATTAGGACGAATTAGACCACTGGGTAAGGGGTCTGCATGATCTACACACGGGACCGGAGACAGGTGGCAGAGTTATAGATGCCGGAGCCATTCGAATGATTTCGACTGGAAACTGTTCTTTTTCAAAGTAATCAGTTTACAGATGGGTGGGAATGTTTTTCTCGGTAGCATATTCCTATCAGGTGTTACGGCTGACGACGATTTTTAACCGTTCTTTGGTTGTGTTGTGAAGTCACGAGCCATTGTCCTAGTTGTAACTCTCCAACGACTGTGGGCATCCATTTGTTGTCACGGGCCGATCGCGCTACACTTTTGTTCCTTTCTATACCGCCCTAAGGCTAATTTGACAGACGTCCACTCAGCATTGGCAAGAAGTGCCGAAATATTGAAAAAATGACTCGATTTATTTCAGTGGAAATGCTCCAGTTATTTCGTATGTGATTCGCCTATCTTGTCGGCCAACTCGACCCCGCTGAACACAGGCCGACGCTCCCCTCGTCCTGATACTGCGCGTGACACACGAATGTCGTTTGCACGTAGGTGTGAATTCTGAGCGTATCTTATGGATTCGTCTTATCAGGCCCAAAGACGTTAGACATATTGGTTAACGAGGTGTACTAAATACTGACAGAGAAAGAGAAAAAGCTAACCACTGAAACAGTTCATTCTGGAATTAAAACGGCAGCTTCCAAAATTCCCGTGCTAATTTATGCACTTGTTATCATGTTTGCTCAGACCGATACACAACCTGACCTAGGCATCCTTCTTTCTTACGGACCTAAACCAATCGGATGGACTGAGTCTGACACGATATGCACAGTCTCACCATCCCGTCGGATTTTTTTCGCTCGATTTGTTAAATACATTTCTCTTTGTTCTTTGGTTCTAGGTTTTAGATCTTTTCGGGTATACATCTAATGGGGTTCCAGCTTACGGTGACTATGCTATCAGGTCAACTTTGGACAGTGAAACGGCTAATTTCCGTTCAGTGATATCTCTTACATTTTCATAGTTTACATTTCCTGCGCTACATTCCGATCCAGGAGATCAAACACACACACACACACACAAACGCGTGTATGTACATGTGCCTAGTTCTTCGGCAGAGAAGCCCATTCAGGTTGAAAGCGATCGGAGATATTCAGTTTCATACTTCTATACATCAGAGGTACTGTCTGTTCTGAAGCTTCCGTGAATTGATCATACGAACCACATAGGAGGTACAAAAATATCCCGTCACGATCTATTCTGTTCCATTCTAAGAAATTAATCGTCTACCGATACTCTCAGGATGTTAACTGTCCGGTTAGAACCAATATGATCTTTCAATTTCGTTAATTCGTTATCAGCTTTCATCACACAGGTGGCCGGATGCGCTTGTTCGATTCTCGTATTCATTGACCGATCTCATTTTCAACGGCCTCCTGATTAACACTCTGCATAAACACATTCAATTTGCAACACAGGGATCGCGTGGGTAACGATGATGCCGTAGGGACAGGAACAATTCTCATGTCGAACATTTCTGCGTTTCTTGAAGATGACGAGGGTTAGTGTTGTCTTCGTATCGCGAGTAATGTTCTCGTGTCTGTGTGCCTCAGTCGAACTGGCTAATCATTTTCTGTTGTTGCCTCACCTAATCCAACAATATATATACGATCCCGTTCCGGTTGATGGTGGTGCATACACACACGCTAATATCCTAACTTCTGACTCAAGCCCACATGGTCACAGGATATGCTGCTAACTGATTTCCAACAACCAATCAAAGCGTGTGTGGAACTGGACGACTGATAAATTTCTTGACTGATTTATTGGTTCGCTGACTGCTTGCTTCTTTGTTAGAGTGGTTGATTGGTCGGTTAACTGATTGGTTGATTGACTGACTGACTGATTGATGAAGGCCAGGTTGCGTTTCTCATCTGTGCACCATAAAAATCAGGCACTGCTACAGCCTTCAACAGCAGCTCAGTTAGAAAGTTTCATTATTTAATCAATAATTTCATTCGTGATGATGGAACACTTTAGTCACGTGACTTCTGTGATTGGGTGCGTCCAGTGCTTTGAGTAAATTCGATTATGAAGTAAATTTTGTCCCTCTGTTTTACTCTTGTCCTAATCAATGTTGGCTTCTGATTAACTGCACACTGCTTGCCTGACAGATTTGTTCACAAATGCATTTTGCGTTCCACTTCTATGCTCTTCTCCCTCTCTCTCTCATTCGTAATAATTGATCCAGGGATCGCGTCACTGATGATGATGCGGTCGGTTCCAGTTATATAGATCTCTCAGTCATTTCCACGTCTGACATTGACGGTAGGTATAATACCACGAATATAGCTAGTATTGATTATCCGGTCGCAGATGCGTATGCTGGTTGCATGCTCACGTCGGTAGCCATCATTTCATTGGATTTGCCTTTTGACATACTTGGTATCATCACACCTCATCCGTGCCTATCTCTTTGCCGTTCACCTCATCGCTTGTCATTGGCTATTGATGATTGGCTGTTTGCTCACTCCCCGGTACGATTTCGCTTTGGTCGTTCTCCATTCTATTCACGGCTCGTTCGATACTGCTCTCGGAAATGGAAATGAAGTGTGGTCGCTATTATGCATCTGAAGTGAAATAATTCCCCCACTGTCTGGTTCTAAGTTTGTTTGTGGTCTGCTTACGAATCTTTATGTTCCACGATTTCGTATGAGCGCAACGGACAAGACACATTCGCCCCCCCCCCACCCCAGCGACCAGATTGTCACGAGGACTATATGCAGGCATTGTCTTTTTGAGGCCGGGGTGGCTATCAACACGGCAATCCGGTGACAATGAATTTATATCCTGCCACAGTACTTCATGCCCCGGCAGTCACACAACAATGTTCAATATGGGTCACATTTGTGATTTCCCATTCCAATCACTGGACAAAAAAATAAGGGAATAATTGATTCCCGATTTCTCTCACCTTATGAGGCAACTAATACGAAACGTAGCATCTGCTGCTAAACCTGTTCGGACAGTGTACGGATTGGGATTTGGTTTGAACAGCTGGCTTATCGGAATGATTTTCGATTTGGCCAATATACAATCACTCAGTCGCGTCCTGATTTAGATAAACAAATCACGTGATGATGATTTACTTCAAAATTATCACGAGTTAGAGTGTAATAATATTGTCTAGACGACAGTAGTCCGCTATTGCCTGCCATTGCCCATCAATTGGTAATTATATCCTAAATGGTTCGCACTTTTCTTGCCCAGTTCATACGGGCAATATAGTGATTCTTCTGGGCCTCGGGCACACTACTCTTTCATTACGGATGTGTTTTGCGTCTGGGCATTCGGACGCCTATGAGTTTGACGGTTACTCAGTGGTCTACCATCATGGTCGACTTGGTGAATGAGTAAACCACCCGACTGTTTATTATGCAAAATCCAATGATGCTGTTCATGAAAGTGACGTTCAGCATGGGTTTTCCTACACGAACGCGTTCTCCCCATGGTGTCCAGATTCGTTTCTGTTGATACGGTAGTTGAAACAACTCGCTGAAGATTATCTCCAGTTTTCAACTCTTGGTATGCGCATCAGCTGATGGTTGTAGTATCCAATTATGGTCATCGATACCACATCTATCATGATCTAATAACAAACGTATTGCGGACTATTGAGCTGGATGGATTCGCCTGACGGAATGGACTCTGCATCTTAAACGGAACAGATGATAGCCGCTTGAGATTCCTTGTGCAAAAAGATCCCGATGGGTTTTTGTCAAATGATAATTTGCAATTCGGATAATAATTCTGTAGACCGGTTATTTTCTCGCCCATGACGTTCGTGTTATCGAACGCATGCCTGTACCGTCGAGTGATTACTTTGGTAACCTCACATACAGTCTTCTCTCGTTTTGTTAGTATGGAGTAAGGAATAACTTGTGTATGACTGGCTAATCTTTCCAATGGTACATGCAATCACTCGGGTCTCGTCGTTACCTCGTACCTATCCCTGCACCCGTTCACCTCGTGTTACACTGATTTCCCATTGTCATCTTTTCCCTCTCCACTAGCTGCAAATGTCATCCATTTGTTTGTCCGAGTTATACGTGTTTCTCCATTCCCAACTCATTTCAGCCCGTGACCCTTCCAAATGTGCATATAACTGAATTAAAAATGCGCATGTTATCGAATTCGCAAAATCTCATTCTGCCCCTAACCCCCTTCACAATTCGATCTTTTTTGACAGGACAAACAGGTATGCCTCTCTATTTGCGTCACACACACACACACACACACACGCACACGTCACCTTCCACCAACCGAACACTCGAATGTGATCATGACTCATCTGATCCCTTTCATCTGTTGAAGTGAAGTGGTTCATCTTTCTCTCTGTATGTGTCTGTCTACGTCTGTGTTTGTTTGCATTTGTGATATTCACATCCATGGTCGTGAACGTGCACTCAAACGAAAGTGTCAGAGTGAAGCTCAAACACGTGACCACCAGTTGTTCGTGTAGTCCTCATATCGGTGTGTGTGTGTGTATGCGTGTTTGTGTTCATCTATGTAATCTGCAACGTGGTGCACATATTGTTCATTCAAAAGGCCCCCGTATTTTCCCAGCTATTAAACTGGCACTACACAAGGAATCCCCCCTGTAAGCAGCGAAAACCGTGGCCTCACAGAAACTCATTGAGCGGTCGGAAATATACGCTATCCTAAATGCGGACATGTCGGTTGATATATTTTGCACAAATCTGGATACAGACGGTGTGCCATCGGTATCATGGCGAAGGATGAAAGCAATCAGCAAAAAGAAGAAGAAACAATACGTAGAGTTCACAACACGCGCTAGTAGTTCTATTCCCCATTTTCACATCACCAGGGATCTACGGGTTCTCTGCTGGTTTGGGATTATCCGGTTGCCCAAACCGAAGTAGAGGATTGACTTAGGGCATCTTCTCCCGAGCCTTTGACCAAATGGCCTAACGCACAAGCAAACAGGACAATCTGAGGATCACGCAACCCATTAGAGGTCGATAACTGATTGTTCAGTTCATGCGCCCTTCGGATGAGGCTAGACATCTTGGGTGCCCAGTACACCCTTTCACTATGGAAGCCAGGGAGCGCATAGCCGTGTGCTTCGTCCGCCTCCCGTGGATGGTTTGGAATCAGGGCTTAACTAACTTCTCTGGACTGATTATCAATAATCAGTCAGCCCGGTGGAGGGCGTCGGGCGTTCGCTTTCGTCCAGTCACTTTTGTAGGAACACCAAAGCCACGAGAAAGCAGTACGTATGACTTTCTCAGCAGAGGCTATTTGAGACGCCGGTCACTTGCGGTCATTTCGAGAGGCGTTCAGGGCGATTAGCCAACTCAGAGCCTGATGCACACTTCCGGCCATGCTGAAACACTTGAGGGCTCCTAATAAGCAAGGCTGGACAGAACCAGATTTTCCACTGACGAAGTAGACCTCCAATTTTTGATGGCCTGAGTCCAGCCCGATGTTCTGGCCTCAGTTTGTAACATGTACAGTACTCGATCGAAGGTGATGAAGTACAGCATTTTGTTGACCCCCCAGTATCGACTTGGCATCGCATCCAAGTAGCTCGGTTCAGTGAATGGAACAGAAAGGCTCGAAGTTCGCGAGACCGAGAACAGTTTGATGGTACACCTGTGCTATTCATTCCTCAAAACCTGGAGCTACTGTCGGTGCTATCCATGTGGGCTGTGCATGTCACAATACTATTGTTGAAGTTCGTTCGTAAGTCCAATAGTTTCATCATACCAATGTCGTCCTCACCTGTGTGATTGTGTATAGATGTGTGTGTGTGTGTGGGTGTGTATAGGGTTGAGGTGGATGCTGGTGTTCATGTGTTTGTAATTCCCGCGCGCGAGTAACCGGTGCATTTCAAGCATGATTGTTCATTGTGTGCTTAAATTTTAAAACCGATCCATTTTCTACTTTATCTTCACAGAGAAAAAAATTCTGCAGATATGTACGGAACTGCCACTTTATTTTCTCATCCGGTAGAAAGTTTTGCAGGCTGGGTTGCACCAATTGACACCATGTTCTGTCAAATTCACTTTAATTTTGATTCTCCAATGCTGATGTTAATATTTTGTCTGGTTCCGTGAACCGTTTGTTTGTTTCTGGTCTCGGTATAAGTTCCGTCGTTTTTTCGCCCTCTACATCATCATCATCATCATCACCATTTTTAACGTCGAATAACTTAAATTTCTAATGTCGATTGATAACTTCGGCAAGCACTATCGTGATAAACGTGAGCTAATGCTGGCAATCGTTCGGCCCACACTAGTGTTGATCGCCTTAGTGGCCAATTGGTCAGTCTCTGAAATCGAGTTCTCGTTGGGACAATATTGACGGAGACCCTGTTGTCAAATTTGTTTCCGGCAAGCATGAACTGTCGAAAGTCGTCCTGTGTCACCAGTATTTAGAATCTTTATTTCTGCTTCCTCGACATGTGTTTCACCAGCCGAATTCTTGTTATTCGTGATCGCTAAAAGCTATTGATTTGATAGTTCTTCGATTTGGGACCGAAGCGACATGCATCGTGTTTAGGACCTCGGGATCCCGACATCGCAGTCAGTAAGAAAACAAGTTCAATAGATCCGGGATCTCGTAATCCAATCCGAATACCGATATGTTTACGATCCTATAATCGTCCTGTTTGTAACGAAAGACTATTTACAAAAATCGATTTACCTCTTCTGTATCTCGAATTTGATGCGGCCGGCGGTGATCAAATCAGCTACTTTCCGCCAACCGGGCAAATCTTCTGAATAGCAATCTATTTTGATCATAGCTCTCGAACCATGCAAGTATTCTTGTTACTAAGGTTTACACTCTGGCATAAAATCACCTATTCCTAGGGGCAGTGTTCTATTCTCTTATTCGTGTTATTTCATTCCGTAAAACATATTGGACGCCCGTGTTGTTTTTGCAATTACCCATGAACAATCAAGTCTTAACCAGTGCAGTCACAGAATTTAGGATTTGTTCATTCTACCCGAACAAAAATGACTGCTGTCTTTGAAAATCGATTCGTGAAATCGTCGTATTGGATTGAAAAACTACGAACAGACGAGGGAAAATTGTCCGTTTTTTGAAGCGAAAATGAGAATCTCTGCTATCCGCATGTGTTTAGACCATCTCTCATCGATCAATAGTCGTTGTTCTGGACTGGTCAAAACCTCCTTTTTCCGTGAGCCGTGCATCCATTTCCCATGATTTTCAGATAATTGAGGCTGACTGAAACGGGGACACTTAGCTCAAATCACTATGACAATGACTTTCGCAGCTAACATCTCGTGTAAGATCGATCACCATTTATGCACCGTTTTGGTTTCTTTTTGGAGGTTTTTTTCGGTTATTTTTCCAAATCTGCAGGTCGCTTATTATTGATGTGCATTCGGCAAAATATCCCCACCCAAATTCTTTTATTGCGTTTTCGGGTTTTTTACCATCGCTATACATCACACAGCCCTCTTCTTCTCTGTCTGATTGCTCCGGTCTAGTGGCTATTCGTTCCATACACAAATTTTACGCTGTACAGGTCTGTCCTATCTATTTCTGTTCAATTTACATGGGTTTTGGTCTGCAGGATTCCTGCCCACATTTGGGCCTTGTTTCATCAATCTGTACGGCTCCCCTCGGGAGTACTCGGATATGCCGAACAAATTTGAGTCGTTAAATTTGGGCAAAGGAGATGGTGCCGCCTATCGTGGTCGTGTGCTTTTGGAAGTGCGAACCGAACTGCTCTCGGACCCGGTGGCGAACGAGGTTCGCGCGATCGACAACGATTCTGTCGCCAGAGTTCAGGTATGTGAACAACTTTGTATGCACATACGCTAGATCCAACTCCATCTTTTACAATTACGTATATTTTTAGTCAGTAGTATGTACACGGATATACAGAGCCCCCGGAAGCATACATTTGGTTTCGAGGTCATTTCCGTCCATCAGGTATGAGTGCCTGGTACTCCTCGGTCAACTCATCAATGTACTTGGACATTTCGGTTCGAAGTTCTCATCAGAATCTGGTTTGTCTGATAGAAGTGTGAATATATATATATATATATACTTCATGGATAAAGTTTTACCTCGTTATACACCTTACTCAGCTCACTTCTTGAGGTTGGTTGACGGCAGTAGTTGACTATCACGATGGACGGCTTGTTTGTCAGCCACCTGAGTAAATCGAAGACATTCTCGGACGTAACATACACAGCTATGCTACCATGTCATTGTGGGTAGTAGCAGGTTACACGTCACAAGAGACTGTTCATAGTAAGGTATCATTGCTCAACTAACAGTGAAGTAACCACTAGAGTACTGTACAGCCTCGGACTTCAGCCGTACTGGTCAGCAGTTGATAGGTGCTATGTCACGTGTTGAAGTTCAAAAAACTGTTGAGACCCTGTCCGACTAGGGTAATGACCAAGTCGTTCGACTCACGGTCGTTCTTCTCGGTTTGGAGCGAACTGGTTTTCCTTACCGCTGCTTACTAGGAAGGATGAAGCAGATGTATACCTCGCCCATGTTTTCTGACTGATGAATTGGCTGTTGACAACGTTTAAAATGGTATTTCGTTTGCTCCATTAGACGGCACTCTTACAGACCCGACCGAGTTGCAACGATTCCGACATAAATTATTAGTTCAACTTTGACCAATGGACCACACAAATAAGCGATATCGTACTTTGAAAAATAGTGAAATCGTGACATTGTCAAATGGGAATTGTTACGCTTGACTGAGTAGTCCAACTCGTGACGACTGAACAACAAAATTCGTTCTTCTGTGTCATTCACCACCTGAGATTGATTCATTTTCCGTCGCAAAAACGTCTTTTTCGCACCATTATGAACGCAAACTTGGACGAAATGAATGGACAATTGTGAATGCGCATGAATGCGTCGGAAATACAGGAGAAACATGTCCAATCGTGGTGTCGATGTTTACCGTTTTTTTTCCAGACTAATACGAGGAAAACCTGGCAACTATATGCACGAGAACACGTTGCACGGCAGAGTATTTCTCCTTCCCCTTCCTTCCCACTTGATTATCAATCACTCGAGAACGAAATTGCAAATCTCTGGGTGTCAGTTGGCTCCACTATCGTCTTCTATCATTAGGTCGTTATCTCGTTTATTAATCAGCCTATTTTGGTCTGCCCAAATTAGTTCCATATGAGCGGGGCACATTTGCAGCTCGTGGACCCAAGGTAGGCTGAAAATCTGTTCACATGTGCACGCTTCATCACTCATCCATCCCTCATCCATTCTTTTCCCCTACTAAACCTTTTTGTTCGAGTCCTACTTTCTACTAGATCTAATCAGTCTGATAAAGTTGGATGATGAAGAACTACCAGAAACGAGCTTCTTCATGAGTCTGTTTTGTTCCCGATAACTTGCGCATCGAATTCCGGCTGTGAAAGTTTGTCTGAATGGACACGAGAGTATCGGGTGCGCATACCTGAGGAACGACACTAACCGTGTAATCGGTCGTATGCTTCCGGAAAATATTTAGTTCATCCATCCATATGCGAAACTTACTACTGAGAAGAAAAAAATATTTTGTCTGAATGGGTTTGTAATATTGTACACGGGTTTTCTCATACACCGACAGACGACCGCGTATTCAACTCGATTTTTAATATGGATTCATATCTTTTGGATAATCTTAATTACAGAAAGTTTTAAGAAGACGGCGATTCCGGGTGCACGCTGCTTTCCTCTCAGCTTCACTCATCCCCGGTGAAAAAGACTCACCTATCCAATTCGAGGTCAGTGTCGGGAACTATGGGAATATATTGGACGATTCAGTACCACCTTGTGCGTCCACAACACCGCCAACCAATCCAGTTTACGATGGCGTCGCTTACAGCTACCTCCCATGGGGTGAGGACAAACCCATGTGTTTGCTCGAATCACACTGGGAAGATGTGACCTATCGAATGTGCGCGGTAAATGTGTTACTCAAAGCGGCAGATCGAATGGTGAGTCACTTTTCATGTGTCCTGTCAATTTGATCGCTGTCAACTGAATCCAGTTTTTGCATTTTGTTTACAACACTGTTTCTTACCTGTCGATAAAGATAAAACGTTTGGCAAAGTGAATACCATTCCCGTTAGGCATGGATTTAATCGACAGGCTGACAAACTGACGGACGAACGAATAGAATGACAAATCCGTGTTAATTTTCATGCACCAATCTGTCTCTTTTTTCTGCTGATTTGGTCTCATCCGGGAGGCATCGTCCAGAAAAGATTCTAGGAATGCAACAAGGTGGCTTGAACTTCTAAACCTCATTTAGTGAAAATATTGGACGGGTTTCATTACTGCCCTAGAATGAGGTATTTCACATTCCACTGGGTCTGATCCGCTGACTAATGCTTCTGTACCTTTCCGTTTTTAATATCGACTGACTACATCCATTCATTCATCCATCCCTCTTCGGTGAGTAATGTGCACTGAGGTATTCTGTCCGTAGTTCGTATATGCAAACACTCATTCAATATGCCTATTATTTATAATTTTTGTCCTCTGACGTGTATTTTATTTTTCTCCAATCTCGATCTACACGTCCAGTTCCCAATACCGAACATTTGATTGTCTTGCCGGACCAATTTCAATATTGTCCCCGCATTTAGTCTGATCACTTGTCTGTATCACGTGTTTTCACCTTGAAGGTTTGTCCTATTCCTGCTTAACTATTGTTAAGATTTGTTTTAATTTGGTTTTATCATTGTCAGCACAATGATGCGGATTCGTCTCTTGTTTTGACTGGATCCGCTTTATTCTTCGGTACCCTCAATTAGCTCAGAACAAGAAATCACAGCCTTTTCGGCGGAAATTCAACTTTCACCTCAAAGTCCAACATACACATCCTTACGTTTAACCACCAACCCCAACAAACAACAAGACACCAAAATCTTCGAAAGTGCCTAAATTGCGTATTTATCATCCTCCTGCTTTGATTAGGGTCCGTAGAATTGCAGTAGGTCCTCGAATGAGTCTGTAGCGAAATGAAATTCCCAATGTCACATGAACAACAGCCGATAGTTGATTGTATGCCGACCTATTCCCCTCCCAAACAGCTGATCTCTTGCCACTTGTTCATCACGTGACCAGCTGTTCTAGCACGATTATTATGTTTGGTCCAAACCCGGTATTTCAGCGTAGCCTCGCCTCGATCCGGTCAAGTAATGCACCGATGTACTAAAAATTCGAAATTCAAGTTAACAAAATGTTTTGGAGCATATTAAACAGTTTGTAAAGCTTATTGACCTGTTGACCTGAACGGGATGAGTTCTTGCTCAGGTGAATGACAATTTCCACCGGTCTCCTGCCTGCATTTGAAATCCCACAGGTAGACTTTGGAAAATTTTGCTCCTTGATAACAGCTTGTCAATGAAGTTGCACAATTTCGAATGAGAATTGAAACGAGTTAGACACAATAGATCATTTCACCTCAACCCAAACGGTCATTTTCCATTTTTATCGTCTCAAATCATCTAGTATATCATGTTCCATACGCTCGTAGGCCGTGCGTTGTCGAATCGACTTGTGTCTGTCACTTCAGTGTATACCCAACGATGCTCCCTTTACACACATTAGAACCGTAATTCCATATATTTCGTAGTTGTATGGATACCGTTTATCGAACCTCCATAATGTGTCTGGTTTGCAACTAAACATGGTAGCATGTGCCCAGTGTATTGTCGGTGGCGATCAAGTGGACTTGGTCATCGCGATTGGACATGAAGGTCGCGGGTTCGAATCGTCCCACTGCCGGCCAATTTTCCCCGTTTGGAAGTCTTCTGTTGGTTACAGTCATCTTCCTGGAAATGATATACATCGTCACTTCATTAAGAAATCAAATAAAAGATAAAAAAGACAACAGATTTGTGAGCAGAAACTGGAAAGACCGGGTATTTGTGAACGGTTCATGGATAAATCCAGGTCCGAGTTAGACAATTTTTTGTCGTCCATGTTCAGGCAATCTCCCCGAGCTGTGCCCGGTTAGGTTATAATTCACGTTTCTCGAAACATGTGAACACTTCGGCCTGAATGTACGAGTTTGTTTATCTTTCGCTTTCTAAACATTCAGAAATTTTGTGTGCACAATTTTCTGATCCATCCGTAGTTCGACGTGATTGGATGATGGAGAGACGCACGAGGTCACGGCATTTGATTTTTTTTGAGTAGCAGTCGACAGATCGGGGTCGGAAGTGTTTAACTTTTTACTGTCGTCGTTTAATTCCACTAGTGCGAGATATGGGCTTGGTTTTTCTGTCCAAACCGCGTTTGGGGGGCATGGCCTAAGGGTTCACGTCTAGGATTAGAAGAACAAGTTTTCCGGTGATTCAATCCAGGATTACTCACAATGGAATCACTTGCCTTCAGGATAGTTAACAATGGATAGCGTCGTTCATGCGAAGCTCAAATATGTGCGCCAAAACCGAGCGCAGTTAGGGAATCAAAATTTCATCTTGGCCAGCGAGATGTCAGTAGCTGAACTTTGATAAAAGCTGATGCAGGTTAGTGATGACACCGTGTACGTGGAACCTTAATCGGGCTAGCGACAGAATTCACGCATATGCGCGGTCAATGAGGCTTAGCCGTTTCCAGATCTACGTCATATTAGTTGAATATCAATCCGTTTTAGCGCTGATTAACTTATAGTTAACAATTAGCAAGCAATAGCTATGCAAACTAGGTAATTGATCTTGCGAAGAGCACCCCAGACTATGCAGTGAATGTGATCTGTGTCTGCTGATCTCGATCGGGTGTGAACTGGACTCGGAGCCACCAGTCCGATTGAGAGGCATTTAAATTCTGTGTTCAGATTTGGACATTGACCGATGAACCACATCGTGCTCGATCAAGATCCATGGAATTGATCGTAAAGAGCATGATTGTCTCTTTGGGGATCAAAGTCTATCTCATTTCAAGTGTGTACAATGCTGTGTTTGCATGTTCGTGTGTGAACACGGGCAGAATCAGTTCGGCCGCAACGGAAGGCCATTCATGCCCAGTTCTCTTACCGTTTCTGACTTTTTCATTTACGCCAGTGGGTACAGATGAATAGACCGCATTAGTCCAATACACAATCTACAAGATGTCATCAACTGATTCCACCAAAGCAGATACTAGAATTGACCTCTGCGTACTACCAGGATATGGGACTGACCTTGGGCACCATACATTTCGATTGAGGCACCCGTGTATGTACCTGACAACAAGCACCACAATAAAAGTGTCAAATATTTGAACGAGGTGATCGGAAATGAGTTCTCCATTTCCTGTCGCATTATTCTTACACGCGTATTTCTCTGTTCATCCAAGTAAGAATGTCTGAACACGAGACCAATTCCTCCCTCCTCCCGCCGCCACAGACCAACAGTATCGCACGTGTTCAACTGTCCGTGAAAAATGATTTCCCGTTGGAACAACAAGCTCGTGATGTCATTGATGCACTCGATCAATTCATTTTGGACTGCTCGTAAGTTGTTTTATCCTATTAACTTTTTCATTTTCATTAATACGTCTCTAAGGATTACAATGAAGTAGCGAACTGGGCTGTTTCTGGTAACTTTTTGATCTGACTAACACAATTGCATAAATGGAGAATTTCGAATATCCGTACAACGCGGAAAAAAATTGGTTTGGGAAATATTTTTTGGTCAAATTATGGTTAAGTGTCCAAAACAACTCTGCTATGGTTTCGATAATGGAACATCGGAATGGATTTGTACTAGTCCCCCTTAATTCTTGTTCATTTCCACTAAGTGGATTATTTGAAGCATCATACATCATTTGAATTGTCTTGTCGGTTCTGGGCCACGGGAGTTGAAAGGACTTGTCAAATCATTGTTCCCGGCAAATGGATGGTTTGCGAAACCCACGGCTGCCACGGTTCCCGGATATGTCGGCGACGAAACGGTCGAAGTAAATTTTGCGGAGCCCAGTAAATTTATTTTGACCTCATCTTTGTCAATCTTTAGTTCCTCATCGGTAAGGTGCTCTCTGAACGCACTGGAGAGATGATCTTCACGGTTCTTGAGCCCAACCATGCGGGCTTTTGACCCTTGATTCGCTTCGAAAATCGCCTTCTCGTACAAACAAACAAAGAATACGTTTTCATGGGTTAGGTTGCGATAGGCAATTTATCGTGGAAATTCACGCAAATCTTTTTGTGAGATATTGAATTTTCGACAGCATACTGGCCGCTCCCCATGTGCGACCGATAGCCTTTTCCGAGCGTCTTGTCGTTAATTCGGGCGCCAAGTCACCGAGGATGAGTAATCGTGTGTATGGTCCTTCTTTTTCCAATGGGCAGTGTATGTATGTACACGAAATTTCGCTCGCATATTTGTTTTTCTCGACAATTCGTCTCGCTAATTATTTGCCATCAGAATTTTTCAATCCACCCTAATTCTGCCGTAGTTATTACGCTATGCACAAGAGGTTTGACCAATTATGGTCTATGCTTCACACAAGTGGTCTGGTCCACCTAAGTGTCTTGTATGCTGACTGACAGAAAGTACGGTGGTTGCGTCTTTACCGGGTTGTGTATATAAAAAATAAAGTTAGTTATTCTTTTACCTCTGTCGTGATATTCATCGTGTCATGAGTCCGGTTGAAGTTACCCGATTGCTCTTATATATATATATATATATATATATATATATATCCGGCTCGCTTCCTTTCAAGATGAAAATGTCATTCACTCAACAGCACAGTGTAAGCAGTTCCTCCATAGGGTTTGGAAACAAGGATATCAGCTATAAAAGGGACTACTGATAAACCCGTGCGCAACCACATCCGTTTGTTGGTACGTTTCTTTGTTAAAACTTAACTGGAAGTTGACAGGTCATTGCAAAAGGTTCAAATTTTCCCTCAAGCCCACTATCTTGACACCAGAAAAAACGCTAAACTATTCCAATTCATATAATTGTATTAGTTAGGTGATAAAGTTACCGAAAACAAGCTTATACACTACTTTCGTATTCGTAGTGCTGTAATTGTCGTCCTCACTAGACTCTCGACATAATCCAAGAAAACTAATGAAGATCTAGATTTGCTAACTGATATGAACAACGTGATCAATAAATCAAATTAGCAATGATCAGGCGAATCATGTATTCTATTGAATCAAATTCACTAAAAATCATCATTAAATCATCGGATTCCTTCCTCGTCAGTTTGGGCCGACTTCAACGAGCCATTTTGTGTT
The DNA here is from genome assembly GCA_008360955.1 of Fasciolopsis buskii. Lineage (NCBI taxonomy): Eukaryota > Metazoa > Platyhelminthes > Trematoda > Plagiorchiida > Fasciolidae > Fasciolopsis > Fasciolopsis buskii. The sequence continues at coordinate 85,917 of LUCM01000194.1, forward strand.
CTTTCTTGGTTTCCTCCCTTTATCTTTGACGATAATGTATAAATTTAATTTGTGGTCGTAATCGAGGTTTTAAGCTCGCTGTTTTTTTTTCTACACTAGCTATCCTGCTTGTTTTACCATCTCCCGTTGTCCAGTGGTCTTCATTGTTCATTCAACTGGACTAACCATTCGTTTTTACTGTTCACGTTAGATTGATTAGATTCACGTTGGAATGAATGTTTCGAATTTTCAGTTTATTATCGGGTAATACCCAAGGCCTTCAAACTACGCTATCTTCGTATCAAAGATCGGTTCTTCGGAAAATACAATCAGTGCACTAGTACCACATGCAACAAGGAAGTCTCGATTTGTGCAAAACAACCAATAGTTTATGAAGTTTGATGCACCAATCGGATAGTTCGGTTAAAATGTGTTAATGAAAAGTCTTTTATGAGTTAATTAGTAAAATGACCTTGACGCAACAGAACAAACTAGCATCGAACACACTTGTGTCACAATTTCACAAACTATCAGGTAGTTCCAAAGCATTTTTGACAATTACACGAAAACACAATGACTCCGTTTTCATGGTTTTTACGTCAAACTATTGGAGGCTTATTGAAGGCTTTGTCTATTTTTCTATTCTTGTATAATATCATACTGGGTTTATCGCTCCTCCGTAGTATTTCTTGTACTACTGGTATCAACAACTATTAATGTTAGCTCATGACAAAACTGGTATTTCACATCCCGGATTGATAATTGTGATGATCGACCATCACTACTCTTCATTGGATAAATCTTGTATAAACATGTTGACGAATAATACCCATCAATGGAACCTGAATTTCAGCATACCCGTATCCACGTCATTTTTGCGATACAAATTTAAACTTTCTAAATCGAAATGTCAGTCTACTACCATCTGTATTATCTCTCATCAATCGATCGTCCGTCAAAGATGGACGACATGAAACTACTCATTTGGTTTGACATCCGTGACAACCGAGAGTGTGTCACAAGCAGTGCTCAAATATTTTGCCTTTGATTATTAAAACAAAGTGAATGTTTTCTAACTAATGTGTTTACGACCAATGCACAGTGTTCTCCTAAGCATGGCAACTGGCAAGGTGCCTGAAATGTTGCATGTTGACAGTGGATCCCATTGTGGCATGTAGAGAATGAGGTAGGAATGAAAGCCTAATCCGCTTCTGTTTGTGTGATCCAGAAAACCGAAGACTTTGCCTTTACGCACAAAGTAACTTTCACTAATCCAGTATCGTGAAAACTTTACCTGTCTTTTGAAAAGACATGCAAAATATGGGCCCCAATGAACCCGAACTGGGACTGGGAATGAGGCTCGGACCTCTAGAGCCAATCTCTCGTGACGTCTAGGCTACTGACGATCATCTATCTCGGCGTCAGATCAAACGTTACCACAGAAGGCTGTAACGATTTCCCGATGGTAGATTTAAAAAGAAACGACAACCGAATTACTCTCACATTGTCAACGACAGCTGTGATATGATGAGACTTTGGAGAATTGAAACAACAGTGATGTTATTTGCGAGTGACTGAGAGATTGACATTTATGCTATCATCTAAGACCTAGAAATGTCTTTGCACTAATACTGCATTCTTTTCAAGTCACTGGGTTTGCAAGTTTACTTCAGTTTCACCGGCTTTTATTGACACCTTACTACGCGATTTACTCGGACGATAAACGCGGACAAGGAATGATGGTGACTGATTAACTCTGATAAGCAATAACTTGAACGGTTAGGCAAAAGAGGAAAGCGTTCGAATGGTAAAATACCATTGGCTACGAAACTGACCGACATCGCCTATTCTGCCCGACCATCACTTGGGGGAATCCCGTGGACCCAACGCGGCAACCTAACAGGAGCTGGACAAGCCAGTCTACTGGTTAAAGTCCTCCCCGTGTCACCGACTGGCCACCTCGACCAGTCCCTCAACGATTTTCAACCTCAAAGAATGATGTACAACAAGACAGTCGTTCTGTGCACAGGGTCCAAACACTTTCTAAACATTTTAATCTGTTTCTATTTAATACCTCTCCTAAGGACTGAACCCTACGAGCTAGAATCTTGCGTCCATTCTTAGACCTAAGGGAAAAATCCCCTCACAATATTCTACCGATACTACAAAGACAACAGTGTTTAAGCACCAGACGTCTTTGGACATTTGCCTTTAACAGCCACCTCTCTGAGCCATTTAGATGGGCCGATCTTACTGGTGTTGTGTACAGTAGACGTTTGATCGATAACCGGATGTCACTCCGATATCACAAATGTCTGAAAGCGGCAAACGTCAGTCGAGTCCACTCCGTACTCGAAGATTTTTTTCTGGTATACGACCACTAAGTACGATGCATCTACTGAGTCGCAACATTTGACTGGAAGCTCCCAATTAAAGTCATTGTTGTGGTGTACTTCGGGTACTCACCCCGGTTCTTACCACATAGATGCCGTCGTTTAGCTGACCATCATCGATTGACCTCGTTTTCAATTGCTTTGTTTGTATTACAAACCCTGTTTATCACTTGTTTAATCATCATCATCATCATCATCATCATCATCATCAGCCTTTGGTACTAAATCTGATCACATGAAATGTTGGAGATTCGCCGAGCCACAGTTTTTAATCAGTGATACATTCTCAGCCAGTGTCTGATAAAGGTTAATACAGAACTTTACAGATCCGGGTTTTGGTATTGTGCTCACACGAATTGAGCGTGCACTGGAATGAAATGAGAAATTTGTGATTTTAATATCTAAGTAAAAACTATAAAGGCTTCTTAAAAGCGAGACATGTATGTCCCATGATAAACGAAGCTTCCATAAAGCCCGGTCGTCAATGTAATCGTTTTCAGCGTTTTTTTTAATTCTGCAATCATTTTTCTTCTCGCATCCAACCAATACAATGAAGTTTTGTCCACTCGATCGGTTCGTACGTTTGGGAAACAAAGCTGCTGACGTAAATCACTGTGTACGTTTACTTGGGTGTCGCGCATTAAATTTCTCCCGGTGCTTTTACGCAATCTGTGTACGAGCTTCTCATAGCCTGCAAATGACAAATTGCCACACTGGGAGCAATTCAGTTGCGTTTACAAATACGTGATTGCAGCGGATCTTACCCAATATGGAAAGATTGAGTGCGTTCATTCATCTAGAACAATTGTCTATGGATATTAGCACAGAATCGGTACCAACCGAAGGCGGTTAGTTACCTCATGAGTTGGAATGTAGAAAAGTTTGAAAACTCTGCATTCTGCAGCCTAGCTATAGTATCTGAATTTCGTTCTATTGGAATCAAGATGGTGTGGCTCACTGCACTACCGCTGGTCAGAATTAGAGCAAAACGAGAACGACGAATTGCACGCTGAGTATGAAATCACTCGACTGGACAGACGATACACTGTTTACTTTAGAATATGCGAACCAAGTTATGTTGCTCAAAGAAGGCTCATGTAGGTCGCGAATAGTCCTCAATCGTCTAAACGACATCATAGCTTTTTAGGCTGCGTTTTGCGCTCCCGGGTGCTGTTCTAGAATCAGATTGACTGGAATTCTAACCTTGGTCTCGGAGGAGATGATTTCGGCAAATTAGACGAGTTTTGTTATTTGTGCAGTTACATGCATACACGAAGCTGTTCCGCCCCTTCATTGGTACGCCATCAAACTCTTCCCCATTCCAGTGTCGAACTACCGGTCAATGAACCGGAACAATCTCCGGCAAACGATTTGGACAAACACTTGCGATCGTTGCGAGAGAGTCAACTAAAAAATCTACATGATCAAGCTGTACACTTGAGAAACACGGCTGAAGATATTGACCAGACGTTGCAACAAATGATTTTCTTCCGGGACACTCTCCTCGGAATTGCTGCCGAGGTAAGTAAACATCAGTAGTATAAACCGCGGAAAAACCAAACATTCCTTACTTCGTAAACAAATTTCGTAGTAATAGTATTCACACTGGGAGCTATTTGAATATATTAACTTAAAATTTTGTTAATATTTTTGTTACAATGCAATACGGTTGTGTTCATTCGGCTGAATCATCACGTCCCACGTGACCTTTCCTAGGTGTTCGGCAACGATCGATCGATTCTATCACCCGCAAGAAAAATACTGAGTGCATTGAGAAATAGGTCCATTTGAGTACATTGAAGATTTGGTCAACTTTATAGTTGGTTCTAATTGCCGGACCATGTGTAATACTGTTTAGCTCACTTTTAAATTGTATTTGCAAATTAACAATTTAGACACAATTTTCACCCGCATTGATTGAAACAAAATTCGAAGATAATGTTTTTCGTGTTTTCTGGGGGAAATATTATCCACGAACTGTTGTACGGATATTGATTCGCAATCATTTCACCACCAATCCGTGTATGGAGTCGCAGTTCAGTGCCGGAACCAATAATTGTAGAGCAGTAGGGCAACTAAAATAACCTACTGGACCAGACCAGACACATCGTCAACCTGGTTTAATCAATCGGCCACGAGAGTTAACCGATATACTCTATGGAGAGTCGTTTTGTACGAACGAACTTTGTCAGTACAAAGTATGTGATATTTTCTTTCTATAAATACTGAGTACACTGTTACCACGGCTTGTGTCCGATAGGAACACGGATTCATCTGCAAACGGAACTACAATTCGGCTTTTTATTCATCGTTCACATTCGGGCATACGTGTCCGTATGCACGCAGTCGCTTAGACTGGTCAATCCTGGTTCTGAAGTATACCAATGGTTCAATTTTATGCGATCGTCTTCCGGGTACCAATGTTGCCCAGGCAATTTCACCAATTATTCAGTTTCAAGTATATTGGTTCACCCTTGCTGTCGACTGAACTAGAGCATCAAGATGGTGCCGAAGACTAGTGATATCTCTTTTTTGAAATGAAATGAAAAGTAGAGAGAATTTGATATTTGTAGTACCTGATTGACTGGCAGGTTGCGATTAGTCAGGATCTTTCAATGGCAATTTCTGCAGAATAACTTTTCACCAATCTGTTGTGTATATCTTGATTTCAAAACCCTTCCTGAATCCCCGTGATCCGTTGTGTTTGTTAGCCTCAGCTAAGCTTCCCTGACGTGATCATATGGATGCTCAGCGGATCGAAACGTTCCGCCTATTGTCGTATTCCCGCTCATGACGTGCTCTATCACCCGAATCCGAATTATTGTGGTCGCTTTTGTGGAGTTCCACAAACGTTGATGTTCAAAGTGAGTTCGAATACGAGGCGGATGTTCACATTTTTTCCAAAATTTACTTGCGTACGATTGGAAGCAAAACGATTAGACTGGATCGTCGGTACGGTTAGATTTCGGTAAATCGTATTCTCACAGTTAAATAGACGACCGTTTCAAGTTAATTTTGTTACAATTCGGTGTGAAACTGTTCGATTTCTTAGCCACTGGCCACGGGTTCACCAACTTCTCCGTTCCGGTATTCGTCTGTCAAATGGATTTTTCGATACACTCCTTATGTCATTCGGTTCTTCAACTGACACTTGTTCAAGTTCCCCGGTAATTTCTCCCATCGGTTTAATAGTTTCTGAATTCGTTCTCAAACCGGCGAATTGTGGTATAGTGTATTGGAAAAACACCATTGTAAATCCGGTTTGTGGTGAAATAGGAAAGCGTTACGTATTGGACGCACAGCTAATTTGGATTAACGTTTAGTTATTTCGGTAACAGCGGTGCGGTTTATTTGACAACAACCGAGTCTTGAGATAGTATATGACAGACCATGATCGTTTTTTTTTATCCAACACACTTTCTCGCTTTAATTTCTTGCGGCCTGACAATTGAGGTGGTGAGTGTCATTTTGTCATCAAAGTTGAGTTGCTTTCGATCCAGCGATGTGGACTACTGAAATTCTCAAGCGTGAATGAAGTCTACATGATAGTACTAGTGAGAATACAAGGACAAGCAGAGCACGATGAACGATAGTTTATCGATTGTTTTGCTTGTAAATTGTTGAAATGGATCTCCTTTGTGAATTAATACGGCCGAGGTGGTCAATTTTGTCCTATGGCCATAAAAAATCACTGATGTCAATGTGTTGCCGTAGAATATAATTGTGACGTATAATGGGGAGACAGAATCAGTCCGAATAACCCGCTGGACAAGACGGTTCAGTCACAATGGCTCTTCGCAATGTATGGGCACAGTAACCGTGTCTTATTGCGAATTTTGAGCATGCTGTGGAAAAACAGCTGTACAACATGCGCACAGTTCTCTATAGTGCGTAGAGCATGCACAAAACGATTAGCCCCCTGCTTGTCAAACTTAAAGCCTTCTCTAGTCAGCCTTACCGGAAGTGATAGACGAGCAGGACAAAATGTTCCAACACGTGGTTTTGAATACAAATGTGCCCATGATATCAGTAGTCTATTGTTGTTGGCATTCAGCCGTTATTTGTTGAATAAACAGACCACTGGACACTGTGTTGCCGCACTCTCGTTTGAAGCAAAACTATCGATCACCTGGTGATGAATGGTCAGACTTGATCCGGTCGTCCATGTTGGATGAACTGGTGTGTTCTTTTGAATAGGTGTATCCCCCATCATCGTCATCATCATCATCATCAGCATCACCCCCGTCACTGCCTCTTCATTTGCCATCGCTGCACCCTCATTTCTGTGTACAGAAACCGAAACTCGAGGAAGAAGATGACGAGAAATATCTACGTACCCCGGTCATGGTACGGGTAATTGTGTGGCTCGGTCTGGATAAGTACCAACAAGCCTGGAATGAGGTGACCGTGGAAGCACGTACCCAGATTGTCGCAGAAACGGTGAGTCTGATCGATAGTAATATATTTGTACTTGGGATGGTCCTATTTTTTTGTTCTTCTCATCGTCCTTCTCGTCCACAAATTCTTAATCACAGTACGAAAATCAAGGGAAAATTCTCAACAAATGGGTTACCACGAAACCGCCATTGACACGTCCAGCCTGGTCAGATGCCCAAGGAAAAAAAGAATTGAAAAAAGAAACTTTTGTTCCTCCGCCTGGCTGGCGATGGGATGGCGACTGGTTCGTTCATCCGGACGTATCCATACTTTATCATAAGGTAAGTTCAACTGTTCCTTCTGGCACAAAAAAATGTTGTTTTGTTAAAGTCTGTCCGGTCGATGAAAAGTAGGACCTTATCGGCGAGATAGTTGGTACGTGTTGCCCTATTTTTACTACTGTCATCGCAGTAATAGGGGTGAACACGCGTATGTCCAAATCTCAAGCGGCATTCGGTGAATTGAAGCATTTGTGGTGTTGACCTGATATTTTGCTGAAGTTGAAGGGTCGTTTGTACTGTGCAAGAATACGCTCAGTTCCATGGTATGGTTGCGAAACATGGGGGAGTTTGCGTGCCAAAGATGTTCGTCACATGGAGGTTTTCAGCCATGCGCAATTCAGGAATCTGATACGGAATGCCGATTCAGGGAATATTCTATTAAGGCGCACCTTCCTCAGTAAACTTTGTTGGTTGGATCACGTGTTGCGTGTGGCGAACACTCGTTTGCCGTAACGTGCCCAATTTTCCATTCTTCTTTCGGAGCGGAAAAAGCCGCGTAGAGGTAAACAGATGATGTTGCAGCGTAGGATGAGAAAACATACAGTGATCTTACACAAACTGTGTACCTGGCATCTCCGTGATTTCGGTCAAAAACCCCGTCAAACAGTTGGCTGTATATATTGGAGGATATGGGAACGAACTGTGAACAGTGGAGATCGCGTTGTCACCTCTTGTCTAATCAGAATGATTGGTAAGGCGCATTGGAACACTCAGAATATATTCTATATGTTGGGTGTTGCGGTCTTCGTTTCTTCTCCTGGTCCTGTAGGCCTACTCCTTCCGCACGTTGTATACTCGGTCTCTCAACTACGTCGTGTAACAACGTGAGAAGGACAACAGTCAGTGGGATTTTCCCTGTTTTCTAACGCGTAACGACGATGATGGCGATGATGTTTCCTGGCTTATTGCCTGCTTTCGAGAGATCTGAAGTGCTGAATAAGTCAGATTTGCATCTTTCATCCCTAAGGGTTTAGTGTTTTTACGTTACGTACCGAACAGAAGTTCAATTCAGCCTTCATTCCTACGAGGACTATTATGTTGAGGGCTGATTGAAAGTCACTGTCGGTGAACTGTTCTGCAGGTTGATCAACAACCAGAGGAGGACGATCGTGCAATTAAATCGAGTATCGTGTGTACACAAATATCAAGCACGTGTTGCTGCAAACTGTAAATACACACAATCGGCCATTTGCAAAGCTGCACTCAAGCCAATTAATTTGTCAGATACCGAAGATGCCTAATGTAGAATCTTGACTGTTCAAGATCCCCGGAGATAACCCAACCAATCTCACGCTACTACTGATTTCATTAATGGCCAGTGAGAATAAATGAAAGCAAACTGCAATTGATGCACATCGCTGTCACACTCGAAACCAATGGTCTTTGAGACTGGAGTGGAACAGCTGACAGTCATTGAGAGCGTAACTGGTGCTAAATGTAAGCATAGGCACATTTTTAGATTGACCGTACGATCACCCAACTGTGACAAATAGCAGTCTTCGGACGGATTTGAACGGTGGATTCAGTCCTCCGCAGTTTAACTGTGGAAATATGCACGTAAGAAGTGGGGAGAGCCTACATTCAAGATGCTGAACTGTATTGGTGGAAAACTGGAATTCACGCGTTTACGTTTACCGGATATCGACCGAAATCAGTGGCCAGTGGTGAGGAGGAGGAGGAGGAGGAGAAGCGTGAAGCGTGAATCTTAGAAAACAACCTGAGAGACGCCTGGAGATGAAGCATGTTCACTTAGTAGCCTCGTTGCCCGTCTGGGCTGCAGGTCAAAACCTCTAACTGCCACGGAGGTGTCGGTTTTAGATCATTATGGGCCCAGTTCTATTGGAACAGACGAACAGAAAGTCCTTGTCTTTTACTTTCTTTATTAATGAAATAACAGTGGATGTCATTTTCCAAGATGGCTATTTGGGCCAACAGAGGGCTGCAAGGTGGCGAAGTTGATCGACGGTGGGAGGATTCAAACCCGACACCTTGTCCGCTTGACGACCGCGCAAAATTGACGAAAGGTCACGCACAATAAGAAACGAACAACGACGAATTGCGTAAGCTCAGCTTTAGAAATACGGCCAATAAATGTAGCCCTAAAAGTACGAGACTTTTTTAAAATTAAAACTTATGGAATTTAAAACATGGCCACACAGCGGTGGTAGATTGAGCACTACTGACAACACCTAATGCCGATTACAATGGAGAAGAAACTGTCGGTTGATGCCCGATGAGAATCAATGTTGATTAGGGAAGCATTTCAATCCCCAATAAAAGCAGTTGAAACTACGACAAATAGTCAGTAGGTAGGGTCGGCCAGCTGAATGCCTCATTGCTTATGTGTTCATCATTTCAGCCAGCATCTGCCAACCATTCGCCAATCGTACAAAAACCGTCATTGATAGTCCAATGGATGTTCACTCACAGCAGATTTTATGACTAATGTAGAATACCATGTCACGCGAGTCTGTTGAAGCACGTAGGTTGAATTTCCAGAAAAGACTGATGATTCTGCTGCGTTTTTGAGTGATTGTCTTGGCTACACACAGCAGCAGCGACGAGTGACGGGTTTTTCGTTCCTATCACTCTGCATCTTTTATGACATGTTTCATGCATGAGTGTAGTGGAGGCCACTAGTGGCCACTAGGACTCAGGGCGGGGGGAGAACTGACAGCGGTGACCTTGAAACTTAGATTGGCACACAGCCAAATAAGGCTTCATTGGATCAAGCATGGTAATGAAACGGGCGGCTACGAGTTGCCGTAAGCCTTGGGTAACAGCGTCGAATTACCAGCTCCATTCTGTCCAGCCAAAACTCAATTCTCATGCATTTTCATTTATTGATGATCATTGTTCTCCATGACACATCCACTATATGCTGCGGCATTGGTATTGTCCATTGTCGCGATCCACCTCTCTGGTCGATAGCAGCCTGCCTATTTCGAGGTTTAATTTGGTTTTTATCTTGGTATCAGATCAATTTTCAGTTTGTCTAGTTCTTCCAATCCAACATATGCCCACCTCCTTTGACCACTACAGGACACAAATCAAAACACATTCGTCGAAGACGTCTATGTGAATCAAAGTCGCACCCCTAGCGGTACCTGGGAACCGGCGCAAGTTCCTTATTCGGATGCGTACGGTGAACCAAAACCAGCTCCGGAGAGAATTCAATTGGCTGCTGAATGGACGTGGGAAGGCGATTGGGAAGTCGACAAAGATCGGTTGTGTGATGAGGATGGCTGGGAGTATGCCCAAACCTCGACCGACACCACATTTAGCCCGACAGAGAAAAACTATTGCATGTTCCGTCGCAAACGTATGATACGGAAACGAGTCAAAGGCGAAGCTGGTATGCCGGTCAAACAGGCCGTAAGTTTGAAATCCCTCCTCCCGCGCAATCCTCTTCCGGTCAAAGTGGTGTTCGTTTTTATTAGACATACACTATGTCGGTTACAATTTTGTCGCATCTCGGTCTCACGTAGTCACTTGATTATGCTCCCATGATTGTCCATATGTATGTCCATGTCTCGTGTGAACAAATCCCAACGAGGTTTGCCTGAATTTGCACCATATATTCTAAGCTGAGAAACAGTAACTATGTGACGGTCACCAACTGTGAAAAACCATGATACTCACTGGGGTAACTATTTAACGTAATCCATTATATGTGTGTTCCATCAAAACGAACAAGCCACAACGCACGGTTTCAATGTCCACATCATTACAAGTGATTCGCGAGTGTCAATGTTCACAGTGAATAAGAATCAGCCCATTTAAATGCACCCGACAATATTTTTGCTTACGATCTCGTATTAGCCGGACACAGTTCGAGAAGACAGACAAGTGGTGTTTGAATTGAACGTTATTTTTACAAAAACAATAGTTCACATCCGTAGTGAATTATGCAACGATTGGTCCAGTATGTAAACAGGCCCAATAACACTGTAACAATTTCTGTACTCTGGCGCTTTAGGACTCGTCAGTTCCATTCTGTACCTACTGAGCACTATCTGGGGCCGAATAGCAATCCGATGGGTATTATCGAACCACCAGACAATTTGAAAAATCCCCGTGACCTTAACGTTCCGTAATGATACATCAGAATTGGGTCAATAATTGCACTTTGGTAGATGTACAGTGTGAAAGAGTCTCACCAACTGTAGGAACGTTTCCGCGTTTTTCATTGTCGACTTGAACTCCTTGAATCAGTTCGTATGTACCTATAGCAATCAATAGCAAAATCCTGTTTGTTTTTTTCAAAGGAATGGTAAGTGTGAAACCATGGAGATACGGTTTTAACATTCCGACAAATCAAGCTTAGGTTCAGGATGATCAGGAGAGTGCTCGACTTTTGACAGATGTGCCACGACAACGAACGTGAACGATTTGTGACACAAAAATCGCCTTGTTGACATATTTTGAAATCACATAAGCCAGTTTGTTGTAGGCAGAAAGTAAGCACGGTCCAAAACGACTGATTCGGGCACCCCATTCATGCTGACCACAAAGGTTGGAATAACTGGATTCTCATAGGAGAATAACACCTTTTTTCGTTTGATTTCGTTCTTCGAAACCCTAGTGCTAGTGTTGATTGAAGCAATCTGTGACAGCTTAACTGCACTTGTCTGATCTGCAGCCAAATGGTAGCATGTTCTCAGTACTACGAGACAAAACACGTTAGTGTTGCTGTTACTACGTAAAGCGTCTCGCAAATACGAACAAAAGAAAGAGGTAGACGACCAAGGATCGGCAAAATGGGGCAAGTTGTAGCCTTGCATCATCCATGTTTCCCTCTAATCAAGATTTCTTTTCGCATGTACGAAATTGAAACCTAGGAGTAATCTGGTAATCGGAGAATGCTCGTTAGATGCAACAGTTAGGGATGCCTGGCTCAATTCTGCTCATGATTTCGCAAAGAAAGGTGAAATTCGAGGCGGCAGTGCACCTAGCACCAGTTGACCAATCAGATTGCTTTCTTTCTCTTCTCCACACGGTGTTGTGCAAATCGAGCAATGTGCGAACCAGTTAGAGGATGATATACTTTGAGTTGTTAGTAGTGCCGTGAATTCTAGTGGATCGGAACGACACGCGAACAAATTTAGAGCAAATTGTAGCTGTCAAAACCCATTGGGAAGACATAGTCTAACTTGAAAAGGATTACAAATATCCGAGCTGGCAGTGAGCTGCGATGTGTAACACATACAGTGAAAAAATGCACAGTCGACCTTCATCTTTAAAGATGAAATCTTTTAACAATGTCGGCCGTAAGCTTTTGTTATATTATTTCGAGTTAATTTCATGATATGTCACTCCTATTGTCCTCTTTTCTAACCGCGGCCAACTTCCCCCTTTTGTCTCGGCCATGTGAACAATCATCACGCGTTTGTTAACTGTTTTTATCAAAATTTCCCACTCCGAGTACGTTTTGCAATTCTAATCTAACCACTTGTATTTCAGCTTAGTTTTGCCGGCCTCGAACCGGTAAACGATATCCGGGATGCACACTAACTGGTCTTTGATCATTCAAACATTTTTCTTCCAGTCCGGAATGTTAAGCAATTTCTTGAATCGCATCGCCATTTCCGCGACAAATCTTAAGTCACACTAACTCAACATAGTTTCTGCGTTATTTGTCGATTTTACGGGTAGACAACCATCATCAGTTTCGTATTCATACTGTTCCGGTCAGTGCAATTCGGATTTCTGATTTATCTAGACATTGTGACCGTGAGCACACGCCACGCACATATCCAATAATTTGTGCTTCGCGTAACACAACACGCAGGATCGATGAACGTACCAGAAAACTTTTGCTTCGGCAAAACTCCTAAAACGGCACAACAAAACTTGGGGGTATTAAATGGCAAAACTGATTTCCGATCCCGTTCCTATTGTCACAGCTTTTTATTTGGGCTTCTAACCTAGTGCTTTTCAACCTTCACTCTTGTCATTAGTCCATATTTTAATGAGGCTAATAGAGACACTCCCATATAGGTTTGAAGGGACCAATCCATGCATACCACTCGGAGAAAATGGACTGCCATTCGTGTACCATGAGCCACCGAGCTGGTTGTATTGGTCGACATTTTGTTCACCTTTCGAAGGTGTTCGCACCTAGACACCACCTAGGTCAGACGGCTATGTATTGTCTATAACTGTGTGTAGCGTACTATTAGTTGGAGTCATTAAGTATGAGGGATTTTGTGTTTGAAGAGGTTTGCATCACGATTCAGTGGGCATTTACGGCCTAAAATATAAAATCTATACCTCATGACGAATCAGCAGTGTATCGTCTCGTCTCGATGATCTTGAGGATCTAGTTTGGTCGTAGCTGAGGTTGCTCGTTTACGTGAGGTTCTGATCGCTGAGACTGCGGTTCAGATCGCAAACATGTCTCGGTCATCGGTCAAAATGACATCTTCACATCCCGACAAGAGTACGGGCATCGTTTTACTTTCCGAAGGCTAACGATCATCGTGTTCCTAGGCCTTCGCACAGCCCTTGTCTCTGTTGATAGGTCTATTCTATGACACTTTGTTAGAGTACCTGAGAAGCTTGTGTCGGTCCTCAAAGAACTGCACCTATCGTACGTCAGGTCAATTTAGGGCTTATGACCAGTTTTCGCCACCCTTTGTCGTCTCCATTAGAGTATAGCAAGGCTACCCTATATCCTCATTTCTTTTCAACTTCGTTCTACAGAACGCTCTATCTGGTCTTCTAGACGGTGGGGTTAAACTCCTTCCAAGGAACAGAGCTATTGACTTATAGGTTGTCGATAATGATGTACAGATAATTCAACGCTCATTAGACCGCTTGGTGATTGAGGTACCTAGTTACGGTATGTGCTTTGCATCCTCGAAATGCAAGATGCCTCTTAAAAACTATCAGGAGCCTGTGCCTGTACCCACCCTTTATGATGAACACCTAGAAGCAGGGAGTGGCTTCACGTACGTCGGGAGTCTGATCACACCTGAGTGAACCGTTGAGGAGTAGGTCTCGTCATGAATTTCGAAAGCCAGAGCAACTTTCCCGAATCTACGACACTTGTGGCACCTCCGTGACATCCGGCTTTTCCTCACTGCCAAAGTTCGCAATGTTTTGCATTAGAGTTGCGAAACCTGGCTTATCAGCAGCGAAGATGTCCGGTGACTTTCTGTATTCGACTATCGATGTTTCCAAAGCATTGCATGTGTCTGGTGGGAACATTAGGTGCGCAATGACGAGGTGCTCGGTCGTGTGTTAGGTGCAGGCAGTCGTCCTCTGACTGAGATAATTGCTCTACGTCACCTTCGGCGACTTGGACATGTACTGCACACGCCTGTCCATTGACTACCTTTTCGTGCTCTGTTTGCACGTGCTGGGCAAGGCTGGAAGAAGTGACGTAGCGGTCGTAGAAGTATGACGAAGTTGACCTCGGCTCTGTCCTCGGTTGTCGCTTCCTGCCTTCTCAGTTGGGGCCCAGGAGATGAGGATGTCTCACCAGAATATATATATATATATAATTCTCACCGGAATCGAATCTGTAGCATCAGGAGTGTGCATGGGAGCTCTTCGTCGAGGAGTCCAAAGAAGAATCACAACTGTGATTTGTTGATAATTCTTTGTCATTTGGGCTGAGCCAACCTTAGGAACGAGGGCAAAATGCCCCAGAATAGACATATGTATATATAGAAGCAGGAAGTAGTATCTTGATGCGTAAACGAGATTTGCCCGGGAGCACACGACCGGTTTCGCGGTTATTGTCGCTCATTAGGTATGCGTACCCGATGCTCTCTTGTCCAAACATCCACATATTTGTACACTCCGACTTGATATTTTCCACCAGAATCGAATCTGTAGCATCAGGAGTGTGAATGGAGGCTCTTCGAAGTGGCTCTACGAAGTGGCTCGTCAATGTGGTGTCACCTTGACTGATGATGAAACGTTTACGATCTAGAAGCTAAGCCCAGTCATCAGAACTTCGAGAAAAAACACGAAGGTTGTGATGTCGCACTCCCAGACGACGTGCTTTACCCCATACCTTTTCGAGGTCGAATTGAGAGAAATAACATTTATTTGCTAAAGTATAAGGCGAGAATGGGAAACTTAAGCGTTCAATTCCAGAACACTGAGTTGCTACGACTCTTGCTCCCGTTTAGTGTATCTCATTACCCAACCGATTGTAGCGGTCACCAGCCTATAATTATCATCTCAAACTCTTTATGAAAAGAACTAGGGCAGATCACGTCCATCTGCTACCTTCCATGATTCTGGATGACAGTTGGTCGACCAAGGACTGGTGACTGATACTTTCAGTTGACCACCGAGATGCGCAAAAAACGAGCGAAGTTCACCCTGACCATTAGTTCTCAAATTAAACTTATGGTTTTCCATTTTAACCTTATAGTCTCTCAATTCAAGGTTATTTTTTCCAAATGATATAGTTGTTCAACTCACATCGTTCAAAGAACCTTTTACTTGCAGGCTTTCTTGCCAAATTCAATACCCAGAATTAAAGCCCGGAAATGCCACCGTATTTTGTCTCTTAGACTAATGGGAATTCTGCCGACCTGATATGGGGTAGCAGTATGTGCAGGATTGGTTTAGAGTTCATCGAAGCACCTCGTCCAAATCGTCTACTAGCCGCGGTACAAGCCAACCATTCCCCCCTAAATGACCCAAAAAGCGAAACCGGTGGTCAACACCAACCTATTCAACATGCCAACTCAAATCTGCCATTGGCTGTGCAAAGTTCGTGTGATCCCAGCGTGATACATCTTAGTCAAGTAGTAAAACAATGAAGTTGATTGTTCGTCTCTGTATTGTGTATGTCTAAAATAACGTAATGGCTATTTAATTCCCATTCCGCACGGAGCTACTCGTGTGTGTATGAGTAGCCAACTTGACGGAAATTTGCCTAGCCCATGAGCGTCTGGCTTCGGGTGTTCAGGTCGGCCTTCACATTTGCGCCCAAAGCGGACCTCAACGGACCAATCGTAAAAGCTTCGGCAATTTCCTGTGTCCGTTTGCTGGTTTGCTTCCCATGAGTGTTTCGAGACTGGCTGCCTCTCGGGGCCCTTCTTTCTCGATGGACAAATTTCAGTTTATCTGGTAACAATTGCACTCGGAGATTACCGGGGTCGAATTTCACTTTCATTAGACTCCAATAAACTTGATCCAGTGATTCGGATCAATTCGGAGGGGCTGAGCAGTGCTATGCTAATATACACGTCTGGGTTCAATCCGGAATACGAGAATGAAGATACACGGCGGATGAGCTCTAATGATAACAAAACACCAGTCGCGTGATTCCCAAATTCAAGGTTGACCGGATGTCCTCAGGTTTATGCGTTCAGATTGAGATCCGAAGTACAGTCAGTCAAGCAGAAATGTCACCAGTCCTGCACACTACTCGCAAGTAGTGACAAGATATGCACAAGGAGCTTCGAAAACCCAGTGTGACCGACTTCGGTCACGTGCACGAGAATCGAGTGCGATATAATTTCAAGGACTTCTTACATAAGTCAATTCGGATAGTGCTGTTTGATGCGTTTCGATACCGGCCTCGTTATACTGTCCATATCACTGGTAACTCAGACGCACTTGGCTCGTGAATGACCGAGGGCAGGTTGCCGTTGTTCCAGTGTGAATTATTTATATTAATAGAATATTGGTTAACTTCTCGCATTTATTTCGGTGACAAATTCGCGGCGAGAGAGACAGGGCAACATTGTGACCTAATAGCTTGAATCCAACGAACTCTCACCAACGGTGACCAACCCAATAAGATCGCGGCGTTTGGGTGTGAAGGTCGCGGGTTCGAAACCTCCTACTGCCAGTCAACTTCCCCACTTGGAAGCCCTTTGTTGGCCGTGGCCCCGTTTCTGAAAAATCATATAACTTTTCATTTCATTATTAAAGGATGTAAAAGACGAAAGAAAAGAAAAAAGCTCCATCAGTTGCCTGTATGCAAGCAGGACTACAAACCGCAAGCGAGTTTGGGAAGTGCGATCTTAGACGAGTCAAAAAGATAACGAGGAAGGCTGGATGGGTGTACGGTCAAGCAAATCCCGACCATACGGACCATAAAATGAAACGTTATGAGCAAATCTGGTCCAAAACTGCAAATAGCCGACGTTTCGGCAGAGTGAAGAAAAAACACTGCTGCCCGTCAGTTATTTTAACTTCAATTAGGTCCTGTGACTGCAGTGTGATCAATCGGATGTTCAACAGTTGAACTGATCTTACGTGTAAATGTGTCAAACCCTTATCTGACGACATTGGTTGCCACTAACTCTGACGTGTTTTATTGTTTTTCTGCAATTGAATTCGTTTGTTTGTTTTTTTATCTGCCAGCCTCTTGGAAAATATCATTCAATTAGATAGTCTTTTAACCATTTGCTATAACAACTTTGCCCTGCTCACATCGTCCGTATCGTTACTAGGTCCTGGGAAGTGTGTTATCTCAAGATAAAGTATGTCTTATCCCTTATGTGGACAGTACATGTATTCCATTTCGTATCCTGCTCAAACCGTGTCCTGATTCGCCATGGTGATCATTGTACATCACTGTTCTAATCATCTGACCCGGTCAAACGTGTGTGTATGTGTGTGTGTGTCTGTGTTCAATCGGTACAATAACGCGGTTGGGTGTGCACACTGGTGTCTGAGCTTTGTCTGTAAATATTTTCGGTTTGACTGGCAACCCTTTCGCGACAAAAGGTTTCGTGATCTTGTGGGATTTTTGCTCTTGTGTAAATAATACTTACTTTTTCAAAATTTTTCCTGTTTCTCTGAAGTAATTTTGGGCTCGGCTCTATCCCCCTCTTCCTCCACGCCCGGGTGCTTGTTTGCAGGTGTGTGTGTGTGTGTGTGCGCGTTTGTGTATGACCCAAAGGTGATTGTTTATCTTTCCCATCAGTCTTCTTTTCATCATAAATATACTTGGCGTTTTTTATTTGGTTTATTTTCTTAGTGTCCCGCATCCCAGACACATTACTGTTTATCCGCGCGTTTTTTTATTTCGCGATGTGTCGTTGCTCGATTTCATTCGTGCGGACGAGATTAAAATGTGATTGGTTGACAGCGCTAAATTCAATCAACCAATCACAAGAGGATTCGGACGCACGAAAACTCCATTGGAGCAAGAGCAGTCCTAATCAGTTCAATTAACGGGGTCGGATTTTTAGTTTGTGAACTGTAACTTTTGTATAATATGATTTAACAATTACCTGATCGTGAATGTGAGGTCAGAGGAGATCATTTCGAAAAGGTTGTCCGAAACGTATATTTGTTTGACGAGGCCATTGTAACCGTAATTCATTACGCCAATGGATCTCATTCCTCCGCCGACTTATGACTCCTTGGCCACGGGTTATATGACTTATCGTTTTCCAAGAATCGATGTTAGACCACGGCTCGGTGATCTAACTTGACCTACTGCTGCATCATTCCAGAAATACCGTGCTTTTGCTGCATTATAAATAATAATATAGTTAAATTGCTTGTGTCTAAATTGCATCAACACCAAAATAATGGTTGTTGTGTTCACGTAAAGATAGCGCATAGCTACTCCGATAGAGATGGAAAAATTCTGACACGGGGTTCAACACGAACTGCTTTCACCGAGAAGGTGCCTAAAAAGGCACTGAAAACCGCCCCAGCTCTCAAAGTCTGTGGTCAATCAGATTGGCATGAAACTATTTGTCCAACAGTCTTACTTCTTTGCCCTCAAATAGAACGCATAAATTCGCCTCGTTGCAAACTGGTCAGTTGTGAATTAGTCCTTCCATTCAAGCGTTTTGGGGCTCACCGAACTCCGGTTCATTATGACCTTCTATTCATTTTGATCATTTTCTGCGAGAAAACCTCACGTTCCCGTTTCCGTTCACTCTCACTATGGTCTAAAAGCGTTCTTATTTGTTGGCTGACCTGCGCTTCACTTATCGCACTTTCCTCACATTTGATTGTCCTCGACTCTTCATGTCTGTGTGTGTGTATGTGCTCGCGCGCACATGCATATGCGTGTGTGTGAGTGCAGGTACAGGGTAGTGATCACCTTTTCCGGATCGTACAAATCAATTGTTAACCGATTGTCATACGCTTTGTTCCTTTAAATGGTCATTGTTATTTTCACCTACTCATTTTTATCTCCTTTGGAATCAGGAACAACGACTAGCACTCTTAGTGAGTTTATCTCTCCAAATTAACCCGTAACATTCATTCCCTTATCGGTGCTTATGCTCTCGTGTGTGCATTTGTGAACGAACTTGAACGAACACGCGCTGTTTGATCCGGGCGTTATTCAGTCCCTTTTGGACAACCGATGTGTCTAAATTCGTCTCAACCTGTCAAGCGTCTGCTAATCAATCTGTGTTTCCATTTCGATGTTTGTACTCCATTCGTTTTGCATGAACGGTCTCCAACTGGACGATTTAATCTTCGAGGCATTCATTTGAAAAAAATTCCCGTTTTCACATGACAATCGCCCGTTTGATTGGGTCAGTTCACGGACTTGGGGTCGCAACCTCACAGCATAAACATGAATTTCATTCCAAACGCTCCGAATTAGACGAACATGCACGTATCTGTACTTTGTCCCCGAAATTGTCAGTCATAATTCGATCCAGCGATAATAGATCACGGAAAATCTTGCACGACAAGGTGAACGCTATCATCTCTAAGAAGAAGTTCATATCATAGATTTTATGTTCAAAGGGCGTCATCGATAAATTGTTCCCCCAAGTCCGCCAATCGCCACGTTAGTTGCTCGTGTGTACTCCCCTTACGGTCTGGTGACTCTCCGAACAGCCAGTGTTACTAATTTATTAATAATAATATTAGTATTAGTCGTTCTCTTGACGAAAACGATGTGGGGCTTGGCCACGCAGTTCCCGCTAGAAGCCTAAAAACTGCTTGACGAAATCAAAGCCAACAGTTGCATCCGAACTGGCTTGGAGATTGATGAGGCTCTTACACTTTGTCTTCAGTCCAAGACAGGGTGGGTCATTCGTAACACTGAAAAATCTCGGTAGCAAAACAATTCCCAACAAGTTGTTTTTGTACTCCAGTGTGGATGCTCCACCAATCACTGGGGGAACAGGGAATCGAAGCATTTCCATGCCCGATTGTCTCTCATCGATTGTGTACAGTCTCCAAGTCGCGGAGATTATAGTCCAATGAAAGTTAAACGGAAAGTATTTATCAAATTTAAACTCAAAAATCTGGTCTCACATCAGTATTCCGTGATCTAACTCCGGGTTCACTCTCGCCATCCCGATCTTGAGAACAAAGGATCAATATTCTTTAAGAGGCTGATGTTCGATCATCTGCTATCGATCACCCTAGTTGGGTCGGCATGCCTTCGATATTCTAAAGAAGGTGGTCAGTTAACTGTTATCTCGATGCACTCAGGTGTTGGCTCATTCAGCTACACAATCTGGTCGAGGATTTCCGTTGCAATTCCGAACGGCCCGTTTTTCGATAGCCTGTACCCCTCTTGTCCACTAACCCCTTGTGTTGGCCGGACTTTGAAAAACAAAACACTAGTTACCATGATGTGCACATTGCTAGTTAAATTACTCATACCGGGTTTGGAGCAACAAGCCACGTTCATCCAATTTATCAAAAGATCAATGTGACGAGATCTACGTAGTTCCTTTGTGCACTCTCCGATCGCGAACGTGAAACATGACAACAAGTCGTGAGGACCACATGGGCGTAATCTTGACAGAAAGTGGTCTGTGCACACAGTTACCAGTGAAGTGACATGACATGCCAAAATGGACCGATACTTAGGGTCAACTGTTTTGTGCGCGAAGCGCTAGCTGATGCGCGGTACTGTGACAAATGGCCTTCACTGAGCCCCAATAGTTTGTGTAGTACACTGTTATTCCGGAAGATTGGATTAGGTCCGTTTTGTGACCTGATGAAACCAGTTGCTTCGGGATTGAAAAAGCCCGTGGTTTTGCTTTGGTATGCGGGGTCACAGACGATTGTCATCGATTTTGGCAGCCATGACCGTATGTGGCATTCCTTGATTCGAGTAACGATCCGTTTTTTTACAAATATATGCTGGCTTACCAAATCCCGGAACTGGGGTCAACAATTCACCATCGACGAGCTTTTCGCAGTATGGGTAGACTGAAATCGTGTGTGCTTAACCTTCTCTTGCTCGCTCGCTGTCTAACCAGAGCTGGTGGTTAATGAGCGATATCCAGGAGCTAATAACCAGGAGAAACACTCCTAGTAAGCAATGATACTATTCATTGTCCCCTTCATAGGTAATCTGCATAACAGTCCCTTGTACTTCTTGACGATTTGGCAATTGGGAGGGGTCTTATTGTCTGACTGATGTTCGTTGGGAATAGACACAAGTGCCAGGTTGTAGTGCACACTTTTAATAATGCATCTCCCAATTAACGCGCCCACTTGACACTATTCTATTGGTCACGATCTACTTTCTCAAAGATGGCGTGCACTTTCGTCCTGTTTATAAAGGAAGAAGGTAATCTATTCCCCGGTCCCGGTAGGACCGTTGTTGAGTTACAATAAACACACACTGGCTTATAATTTCCTCCCCTTGATCATGGTTTTCAGAAGTCGAAAGTTGTCCGACGTGAACACGTGTTAGTAATGGGAGATTGGATTTTTCCCCTAAATAGTTCACCACGTGATATCATCGCTCAAGTCACTATTAATAAAGCATGGAAGCATTGTAAAGCTGTTTCATCCAGCTTGTTAGGAATCATGAGCAGTGCATATGCACCGCACTCAACCTGGAGCGCGAACCTGGGACAAACGATTTTGAGTGGAACGCCTTAGCCATTACGCTACCGGGCAGATTCTCAACGGTTTGTTCAACTTGACCACATCATGTTCCGCTAATCAATCACTCATTTATTTGCATGCCCACGGGCCACAAGCGCACACCAGTGGACCCCTACTCAGATGATTTCTCTGCAGTTAGCCTAAGTACGACGAAGGCTTTGCAAGTGACCTACGGAGCTTGGCTACTTGGTACGTGTTAGTAGTAGGAGATTGAATATTTTTCCCTGAAATAATTCACCATGTGATATCATCGTTCAACTCACCATAAAGAAATGATGGAAGCACTATACAGCTGTTTCATCCAGCTTGTTAGGAATCATCAGCAGCAGTGCATATCCACCGCCTGTAATTATCTTGGCTGCCCAAAAAATAAGCTTCCCAGTGTCTGCCCTTCGGTGCCTGATATGTCATTCCGTAATTCAGCCACACAACAACCACAAATACGGGACCTGGGTTTCTGTATGCATGGAACTCACCAAAACTTTGACAGTTCTTCCATTTTCCGCTCCACTAACCTGCATTTTCTATGCTCCTGTGAATCGGTCTAACCCGCGTTTTTTCATGATCTGATTTGGTGTTCAGCATGGAGCGAAGCGTCTTTTACATATATACGTGTATACATACATACATACATACATACATACATACATACATACATACATACATACATACATACATACATACATACATACATACATGCATACATACATACATACATACATACATACATACATACATACACACATACATACATACATACATACATACATACATACGTACATACATACGTACACACATACACACATACATACATACATACCTTAGCGTACATCTTACATCTTACCAGAAGCTTGTGCACGAATTTCAAAGTCCCGCGTTCCCGCATACATGTACGCGCCCACACGTCCATACATCTCCCCAGTTGTTTATTCCCTCATTGTTTGTTCACACTCAACAGCTAACTCTTCTTCTTTGGGATTCACAGGAGAGCTTTGCCGATGTACCGGAAGAGCGTTGGGAATACGCGTTCAATTTCAGTTCGAAGTTCCACGACAAAGAAAAAACTATGGATGCCGTACGACGTCGACGTTGGCATAGAATCATGGTTCCCGGTGCTGATGACTCCGGCTCGATGGTTATGCAACTCAAAGCGGAGGATAAACCAGCGGTGAGCCAATTGATTCTTTTGTCAATAAAAAATCGGGTATCGTTACCACATCGACTAGCGACTTGTTGACAAAGTGTGAGTAGAGCGCAGACACCTTCATCATGATTTGTTTGGAGTGTTATTTCTTTTTTTATCTATGGATAAAACGTTGATTCGAAAATTAAAAACATGTGAGCACCGATACAACTACAAATTCACGGTACATTTATATGTATCGACTGTTGTTATGTCTGAGTCGAACGAAAGCAGAGTGTATTTCTTGAGCGTGCGACTCGTTAAGCATTCGAGACGAGTGTCCAATGGAAACAAACCGAAACATATGACAAACAGAACTAATCGCCCATTGATCAACAGTCTCACGCAAACCTAGCCACGTGCTACTGGTCACGTGGAACAATTCGTACGTCGAAAGGTCGAGTATGAGGTCGTCGAATGTCGGTTGTGGATGAGTAAGCCTCGTTTGATCACGTTCACTCCGAAGACAATGAAGACAATGAAAAATATGAGTTCTGCAAGCAAGTCAGTTTGTGCTCAAGCCCAACTGATTTGGGGGGAATTAGGACCCTGATTGTTAGATTTGTGACGGTTATCCGTACCCGATTGTACGCATGACTAACTTCTCCAACTAGCCACACGCTGTTCAGTGTCACAGTGATGCATTTGGCCCTTTTTCCCCATGCCCTGTCACGTGCACTGTCATCTCTCAATTCACAATCGACAATTGCCGTTGGGTTTATTACAGTCCGTGATTGCGTCCTACGTAACTATGACCCGGATGCGAGACGCGGTCAGTGTTTCCACATTAAAGGAAATGCACAACGGTTGGCTGTAAGGCGGATGAATCAGTGAACAAGCTGGACGCAATTTAACGTCTGGCCATTTTTAACAGTTGGAGATTTTAATTGGCTAACTGCCTAGCGGGAACCGTCCAATCAGAGCTGGTGTTTTGTTAACATTGCACTCGAATATAACAAGTGATTTTCTCTTCTCTTCAAAGTTATTTTCACATATTTCAAAATGTAAACTTTCGCCTCGTCTCAGGATTAGGGATGAGAAAATCTTCGCAGCGGATCGAGAATGCGATCGAGGATGCGGAGTCGAAACGCATCGGAGTCGAAATTGTGGTAATAGGTGAATTTGTGCGTAATAGGGAGATGGGACGAACTAAAATCATCTCCCGAAGTGACTTTCAGTAACAGTGGGTAGAAAAATGGTACTGGGGTGCAATTTTTCAGGGAGCAATGAGATTTATTGAAGTGTCATGAAAGCAAAGAGATGCGAACATTACTTTTACCGTACCGTTTGTCTAGTGGTATGCAGACTCAGGTAAGAAAAAAACTCGTAAGGATAAACACGAATTCGTCCATTTGCAATCGGTTATGAAAAAAGTGAGGCGATTTTCTTCGAAGCGCTTTTCAGAAATCGTCTTGGCGTTGATTTGATGGAATAATTTTGTCAGGCCAAGCAAAACTGAGATTGATGTCTTACAGACAGTCTGCTTGTTTGGGAACCTAATTGCTTGATTCCAACCAGTACACTTTCCCCAAATAGATAACAAACAACGTACGGACGATTCGACTTGACACGGGTTAAACTGGCCTCTTAGTGGCTTTCTTCCATAGTGAACCTTCCAGTTGTTGTTTTATGTTCTAAATCCATCTATTGGCTTTCCCTCGAAAGTGAAATCACCACATTGCTTGCCGGAATAAAGTTATTTGGTCATGAGAGTTCACGGTTGTTGATAAAACTTATAAAGATGTTGCTATTTACAAATGTCATTACCCTCTCCAATTCTTCTTACAGGAGCATACTCAGAAAACACGCAAGGTAAAAAGCATTGCACATTTTGATTCAGTGCTTTTGGCTTTGGTTATTCGTGCATTCGTTTCGTAGATTCCCTGTGTACTTATGTATGTATGTTGAATAGTTTACCTTTTCACCGGTAATGATGGCACCAATTCAGTACCTCTCTTCTGGCTTCAAAAGAGATATTTTAAACCGCTTGAAAGTAACATTTCAGTTGTCATTCGTTAATCCAATCCGATCTCACTAGTGTAAACATTATAGAGTTGTTTCATTTCGTCTGTTGAGATGCACCATAAGTACATATCCACTGTGAATCGGATATGATAACCCCTAGATTATCACGTCTGACCCTCGAGAGTTCATTGAACACAGTCAATGAACGGCATGAGTGCCGTTTCTTGGCTCCTCTTTGTGTGGGCACAACAATCCTGGTGGTTAACAGTGTTTCGCTGTCACCAAGTTCTTTACCCCACACTCGATTCAATGAGACCTTATCTGGCACTATCCCATTACAATCTCGACCCTCCTCCCTAAAGTGGACCAAATCAGCTGATGTGTGTTTCTTCAACTGCACTCGTGGATAAAACAAGTAATAAAAACTAAGTGATTAGGATTCTGTGACCGGCGGCAGTCAAGCGGATAACGGCGTGAAGTGTGGACATGAAAGTCGCGAGTTTGAATCCCTCGGTTTGCCGAGAACCCCTTGCTGAAAAATGTATGAACTAAGGATAAAAACATGCCAAACTTTCGATTGGAACTGCGTTAGGTCATGTTGTTAGGTTAGGTGTTCCACTAAAACACGACGCACTGTGATGTTTTTATATATGTAAGCTTTTTTCCATGCCTGGTGTTCATGCTTTCCAACTAACCCGCGGTCATCCCGTATTACCTAACGGCCTATATATTCTATTGGCAAAAGTTTATTCTGGACCGAGTGAGCCTGATTTCTGTTTTTGATCAGTTGAATATATATTACAGCCAAGTATTTCTAAGTAGCTGGATGAGACAAGTGTACAAAGTTCTGTCATTTTCACTGACCACTTGACCATACATATTGCATTACAAACCGTCTCATGATAGACTTAAATGTCCCGTTCCCTGTTTATGACTATTTCTTTATTCTGAAATCTCCAACCAACGGGGGTTAATCGATGATTTTTCTTTAAATATCAACAAAATTCACTCGGTGAAAAGTCACTATTTGTAGACAACAATGAGACCCCGAGAGATAATATGGTCGGGGAGCTTATTCAAGAAGGTTTCATCAGTTCTGAACACTTGGCGTTCACGTATTAAGTGAAGCACACTTGGATAGTATTTTCCCTAACTTGTTTCATTTCCAGTGGTCGTACCAGAGGATAGTCATAGCTTGAAAGATCCAGGGGTTCGAATCCCGCCTTCATTGGTCGTTTTGGTGGTAGAGTTCACTGTCCCCCAACTTGCCACCACTTGAGAATAATTTTGATCTGATTCGGTGTTACCCCAATGATTCACTATGGTTGCCTTAACAATACTCAAAGGATTCTCACAATCCACTTGATCCCATGGCAATTCGATGTACATGTCACTGCATGGACACTGCATGGTCAATAGTTATATCACAAACAAAAGTACACGCCGCATGAATCACCGTAAAAATATGAGAATTTCACAGCCTTTTTGTCCATCTGAAGCACCTGTGTACATGCACATACATTCGTGTGAGACGCATCTCGTGAACAGGGTCATTCTTGATTTTCGTATTGGGAACAGAATCTTTCCCTCAGTCGAGTGTGAACATTTCCAATTTGATTACTGACAGTCTGCTCAGTAATAATACTGAATTTTCTGCTCGTGCACTGAAATGTTCACTTGTTGTGTTACCATAACGACTGATCAAATTGCGCGGGTTCAGCTAGCATTTGAGTGGCTACCGTTAGGCTAGTTGGTGCCCAAAAAACCGTGTCACTATTGTGTTGAAGCACCACACCTATGCAACCGAAAAGGCGAATACGGAACAACCAAAGGGGTGACCACGCGACTGGTAGAAAGAGCAAACAGCGCCGCGGATAGTTTGCAAACTGACTAGGAGGTAAGAAAGAAAGTGAGCAGGTTTGTGAGTGTATATGTGCATGTGAACATGGGTGCATACACTTGTAAAAGCTGGGAATAAGATCGAAATTGCAATGCATTTACTGCCAGTTATCATGGAGCTATCAATTGCAGCCGGAGTTTCCAGACAGAACATTTATGAGCCGGAAAGTTGAGTACCTTTGTGTTCTCAATTGCTTTTGCGCCAGGCTGGGTTGATAGGGTTCATTTTTCTTCGTTCCTTATCAAGATGCTACACAATGCAGTGAACGTCTTTAGGATCATTCATCGACAATACCATGAGAGCTGTTCTCATCAAACCTACTGAAAAGAATACTCGTTTAAAAAACGGAATAGAGTTGGGACAAAACTAGATGTAGTCAAGATTAATCTGGCACCAGCCACATTTTTACACGAGATTTTCGGAAACATTCGATCTACTGAGCTTCCAAAATCGTTGGAACCGACGGTCACTTTACGGTCGACAGTAGCCGCTCTGTTCATGCTCCAACGCTGATGCACATGTGCGCGCGGGTACATTCAATTAGTCACTTGTCTTCTAGGTTGCGTTTGACGCATCCAAGGGCTTCTTTGTCCATTCGGCCAAAAGTGTGATGATCGCCTGTACTCATCCGGGATTCGTTGGCCAGATATTCCAAAATTACATGGTCTATGACATTCCAACATTTTTTTTCCAAAACAAAAGCAACGCGCTGTTTTCTTCCGTCTCCTAACATCGGTTATTTGATTGTTCAAGAAACCTACTGTTTATAACAGTCTTTCATTGAACCCAGGGGGTAATCTATATGGTAATTAATATTTAGTGTAATGGTTCACCGATAATTACAAAAAAGAAGTCAATGATTTGTAAAAAAAAATATGTATATGGTTTTGATCGCACCACTGAAGGGTGGGCTGATGGACCGCGTTTTCCATCGACACAAGGTCAGTTATTCATCACGATACCAGGGCTCTGATATTTGCCAACAGCTTGTGAATGTGAAACATGGTGATGGGTCGTTAACTGGTCAGTTGGGATAGAGGTGATCGGTGAGCATAATGTGACGAAGATTGTAATTCATCCCATCCCCAATTTCTCCTAACTATCTCCGTAAATGTTGTTCATGTTGTTCTTCCCCACTATACTACCGGGAAAATGAAGTATAGCACCAATCATGGTCCCACTCTCCACCCCATCCCATCCCATCCCTATAATCTGTTCGTGTATCACGTGACTAAGGCTGCAAATTATTGGAATGCACTTGAATGTCTACAAAATGTTTGACTTCAGTTTGCAACTTCTACAAATGTGTTTAAATGTGGAATTTTCTGGTTTTCTCTTTCGAATTGGTGCATCGTATGGACCGCAGATCGCATTATTTTGTCCCGTGGTTCGGTTACGCGTATTGGACCATACGTAAAGCGCTACTGTTGATGTGCGAATGCACTTGGGAATCGTATTGTGTCACATTCGATCGAATCAGAATGATTGGAAAAGTGCACTGAAACAGTGTGACTGTATTCCGTTGGTCGGTTACTAAGGCATCCTTCTCTTTCCCGCCCCTTTTAGGTTTATTCTCTGTCCACCTTGCCCATTCATTCTCACTGTTCCAACATCTAATTCGGTGAGACAGGCAACGATCATTGAGATGTGCGTTGTTGTTTAGCGCTGAACAATTATAGTGCTGACAAACATATGCCAACGAACGATCCAAATCGTATTTTAACCCGAGACAAGTGCATTTATTGCACAGTGATCGATCTCTCAGTTTTTGACACACTATCAAACGAGTGGACTACGACCGCAAAATCTGATGGGTCAGTCGAAATACTTCAATTCCAGCCGTACACAACGGGAGAGGGAGGGCAAGCACGTACAGGACAACCGTCCTTTCGAGCATCCAACCAAACAGATGTGGTCTGCCATACACGTGATTCACGAATCAAGGGAAATATAAACTAGCCAATAGGGTCCAACTTCCAAATACATTTGAAAATGTCTTTAAATAAATTGCACAAAGGTACAGAATATGTAAACACTACTGAGAAACACGATAGTAATCACGTCTGCGGTGCCAGCTTTGTCGAAATGGGCACTCTTGAATTGCATTTAAATCACCAAGACAAATTTGGCCCTTTAAGTATACATCCAATTTGCCTTATTCTTTTTGCTTCAAGTACATTTTTGACAGCCTATTATTTGTCTCTTTTTTCGTACACACTTTTGGACTTCATTGTTGTTAGATTAAAACGTCCAAAAAGGTAGTTTCTCATTCGGCAAAGCAAATTCTTTATCGGCTCCTTCCATTTTGGTGTGTATTTAAGCATCATCCATCTGTCTGCAAAAGCATCTATTCGTCCATTTTCTTCAACGGCTATAGTTTTGTATGGCGTTTGCCGCATTACTCGCGACTTCTTTTTATCTCCGTAGTGTATCGCATGCATATTGTCGGTATCACGCTCATCCCGTAAACTCATGAGCCTTAGTGCATCATACCAGTAGGCCAGACGCTCACGGATATTCCTTAGACCATCGAATGCTTTCATTTTCCGACCACGAGGACCCGCATGCGTTTGCCACCGACTGCCATCGGACTTCATCTCATTTGCCCCGGCAAAATCGCACACCTTTTCTTCTCCATCCACGCACTGGTTTGCCCACCCCCCCCCCACCCACCCACCTGCACGATAGTGTTCCCGATCATATCCACTTTCGTCGTCCGACACGTGATTGAACTTAGTGAATTAGCATTTTTTTTCTAACGCGTTTTGCCAAGACTGGCTTAGATCATTAGTTTCATCGATGACTAGTTGTACACACTGCTGCACGGAGATTTTTATTCTTAAATTCTCTTTCCATTGAACAGAAGCAAAATATGACCGTCCCACGAATCTATTTGCAATATGAAAGTGAGTTTTTTTCCTTCCGGGAACAGTAACGATTTTTGTTGTTCCGTGTGAGATTGTAATTGTTGGAAAATAATCACACACACACAAACACACACACACACAAACACACGTAATAATTCGTAGATAGAATGTGGATGGTCGGACCCGAGGGTATCTATCAGCTGCGCATACCTGATTGAAAAGAATAGCCGTGAAATTACCAGTTTGTTTCAAGAGGAAGTTTACTCATTTCATCCCGATGCATTTCATGTCCCGACTACATGATAGACTTTTATTAGTTGCCAAAACTTTGATGCGAAACAGTGCACTGGCCGAAGGTCCGTAAATTGTCACCATCGTCCAGAATTGGGTTCATTATTGTTGTCAATGTTTCCATGTCAGTTTTAGTGAGTCAAATGGATCCCGCCACCCGATGATCGACCCGCCAGTTGCAGTACAATCAGTAGAAGGGAGACGACGTTATGAGGTAACAGAAAAGCGCGATTGGAGTAGAAATAATTCCCTTCAGAGAAAATCATCATGCTAATCCCGTCCATATTAGAATTCAATAAATGTTCCCAATGGATGGTCATAAATGACATCAAATTCATATTGCAATTAGTAGCTGGGAAATGCTCTTCGCAATATCCTCAGTAGATATCAATGACGATGAGTCCTCTGACCGGCGGTGGTCAGACGGATAAGGTCGTGACGCTCGGATGTGTAAGTCACGGGTTCGAATCCTCCCACCGCCGGTCAACTTCTCCACTTGGCAGCTCCCTGTTTGCCGTGGCGCCCTTCCTGAAGAATGATGTGCACTTTCGTTTCATTAATAAAAAAGGAAATAAAAAGATAAAAGATAATAAGACTGATGGTTATTGGAGTGGTGGTAGTGACGATAGTGATGACGATAACGATACTAATGAAACGTGAGTGTGACTTAATCTTCAAGATTTATCGAGTAGGCGTGTACGATGGGAATCCATCGACCTACCAGAAAGACGTGAATCATTTTTTCAAATTGGCAATCTGCCCCGTTAGCTGGGAAGAGAGCGAGCAGTATGATTTAAGGAGCCAGATAGTTTTTGCTAAGCTTCTTGTTTGCGTCTCATTGGACCACTGCTCAGTACAGAATAGTAGATAATGTCTCATCTGATCTATGTTCCAAAATATGTGTTCCAAGTCAAACTCTGTGGGTCATTTCCAAAGCCTTGGTCATGGTTAGGCCACGAGCAGAGAAGTAATCTATGAGTAGAGGTCAGTTGGCGTGCGCTAGCGGCGCGTGGTCGTGCAGATAAGTAACGAATGGGTGAAACATCATGTGGTGAAACTGAACAAATCGTTGAAGGCCACCCGGGGTAACACAATGGCTAAGGCGTTCGACTCAGAATCGTCCGTTCCGGGTGCGCGTCCCAGTTCGGACGCGGTGGATATGTACTGCTGATGATTCCTAACAAGGATGAAACAGCTGTATAAGACTTCCATGGTTTCTTAATGGTGAGTTGAGCGTTGATATCACTTGGAGAAATTATTTCGTGACAATGTTTTCGTAGGCAAATATGTATCAACCACACGCACGACTCTCAACGGATTAGTACTATTGTAATGCTTGTTCTCACTAAACCCAAGTGCCGTAGTTTTGGGTTCGCTGAATCCGTTTGTAACTTGTTTCACTCGATCTAACCGATGATTTCAATGATGTTACTACATTATCTGCAAACATTTGCGACCGACTGATTCAACCCGGGCTTGGAAACCAAAAACTGGCTGGGTGAGAATGTTTTCAGGTCTTGACATGCACTGACTACTCTCGATCACAATCGAGGCGCACGAGGGGAGTGTATCATTAAGTCCAACATTCAGAACAATGCCGGAGTGTTGCCAATCAATGGCACACAGTATGAACTGTCTGTTTTGAATTCATACAGTGTGGTGCTACTTTTGAATATCCGGACTGATTTTGACATCTAATTTCTGTTTTTAACAACTCCTAATCTGGGCTGAGTTTTGTAAGGTTGTTTTCACATTTATTGTTCATGTTCCAACAAGAAATCAGTGTGTTAGTAGCACCGGTTCGACAATCCAACGATTTCCCGGTCGTGATTTGGTGTTTTGATGGAACATCTGCAACCTCGTAAAGCCTGTCATGCGTGCGTAGCATGTTTCGTATATCTTGTTCGCCTGAAATCGCGGGCGAAAAAGCGATTTTACCTTAAAAAGGACAGTTTCAGCGCACCGTCTGTGAAAGTCAGGAGAACCAGGGCACAGATACCATATATATATATATATATATATATATATATAGAGAGAGAGAGAGAGAGAGAGAGAGAGAATGTTCTTTCTCGTAGCTCAGGTTCATCAAGATGGCATTGGTTTGTTTTCTGAGCTGAGCGTTTTGACTGCAAACGTTTCATCACCAGCCGAGGTGACAACATCATCAGTGCTATGGTCTTGTGACTACAAGACCAGGAAACGCACAGCCGTATGCTTCGTAAGCCACGCGTGGTTGGTTTGGAATCAAGGTTTACCTAACTCCTCTGGACTGATTATCAACGATCAGTCAACCCGGTGGAGGGCGCCGGGCGTTCGTTTTCGTTCAGTCACTTGTAGGAACACCACCGCCACGACAAAGTGGTGCATATGGCTTCTTCAGCAAAGGCTATTTGAGACGCCAGTCATCTGAGATCATTTCAGGAGGCGTTCAGGACAGGTAGCCAACTCAGACCCTGATGCACACACCGCCGACCATGCGGAGGCATTTGGAAGCCACAGATACCATAGGGCCTCGGTCGCTCGGCATAGTGATGATTCGACGTGTATCACCATAATCGATATTATGGTTTTCTGTATATGTTTGCCTCTCGTTCACATATATCTTTTTTTTGTCCCCTTTGGATGCAGGATCTCACATTTGGCATTTACGACTCTACTTGTTCCAAGCGCGTAATTTGCTAGCAGCTGATCAATCGGGCATGTCTGATCCGTATGTACAATGCGCTTTCCAAGGCATGTGTCAACGCACACCCACGCTCCAAGGCACCATTTGTCCGGTATTCGATCAAACCATAATTTACGAACAGGTGGAAATGCACGGGTCCGTGGAACGGATTACTCGATTCCCGCCACCAGTTGTGTTGGAATTTTTCGATTGGGACAAAGTTGGATCAAATCAATATCTGGGCCGGTGTGAGGTACAAATTGGGCATCGTACTAATTCTATTTTTTACCTCTCCCGTAGATAGCTCGCCTTTTAGAGTTCATCTGGGATCCGTACTGCTTGAGCACTATTCATCACTTTGTTGACCGTTACTGCCTACGTATTTGTTACTTATCACATCTACAAAAAGGATAATGCATACTAATGAGACATTATTCTCCCAGTTCATGGTCTCAGTGTCCAACGCGTTCCGTCCGTGAACAAATGAACACTATTGCAGAATTTGTGACGATGCCATTTTAATGATTGATTGGTTGTAGTTTCTACCAATCGAGCCCCACGTGGGGCTGACATCTGAAGTACATCTTTCTGAGTTCGACATCTGTCCCCTGGGGTTATCGCGGGGGATAACGAAGACTTCCCAAAGTTGAAGTTACATCGCTTGTCTGTTCTGAATTTTTTGTGTCTGATCAGGTTGAATCGCCTAAAACTGGTAGCTAGGTCATTCTCTCCCCCCTCGCAGGAACAGTAAAGAAAGAAGACGAATACTTTGGGAATACCGAGCATTTCGTACTACTCTTCTCAACGACTTGTGTAAAATAATCTGAGAATTGTATACTAAGATATTCAATTATGAACTGCAATGAGTGGACCTAGGGGTTGAATTGTGTAGAGAAAACATTTTGTCATCTCCATGGTAAACGCAGGGTGTAGGTTAATAGTTTTTGGATGCATACAACCGGATTATTTAACTCCATTAACATTACTCCGTCGAAAGTTATATTCTTACAATCGGTATCGCGAACAAAAGTTGAGTTGAGCAATACGACTAGATAGAGGTCACTGGGTGTGCTTTTAAATCGGATCACAGGTGGAGGATGCGTAAAAGCCAAACGCTCTAAAAGGACATTTGTGATGTTTTGTTATAATGAAAGCCAACAAATTACTGTTAGTTAGTTTACGTCTTTCGTTCCTCCACTTCCTTCCACAGATCTTACCTTTGATTAAAGCCGAGGACATTACAAAACATCCGGCTAGACTTCAGTGGTTCAACATCAAGAAGGGTAATCGAGACGGTGGTGAACTGTTGGCTGCTGCTGAGCTACTCCTGGTAAGTTCGCCTGTTATCCACGAGGATTATACTCATCGCGTTTCGCTCCTGCTTTCTTGCTTGTGGTCCAAATTGGTGGATCAAAAGTTTCAGTCACGTTTCCAAACGAATGAATTCTGATCATCTCGGTCCGCGCCTATGAACGCAACTCATGCCTTGTTGAATGCTCACCATCGTTTGGACTTAGGTTATCCGGTCTCACGAATACAAGAATCGTCCATCCTGGGCAAATGCTCCTAGAAGATAGTCCAATATCCGTAGTTTATTCCGTGCCTTTTACACGGTTACCGATACTAGCCGTATGCTCAAGAGCCGAGAAAACATTGGTGATCATACAAAGAACTCCCATGCTCAGCAGTTGACGCTACACAGGACTCTAGACCAGGCTGTTTTCACAAACAATGGGTATGTATTATCGACTTCGCTTATCAGATTTAATGCAGTTCCTAGGTCCTCTCACCGAATCCTGGTGTGAGCGAGGTCATCAAGGAAAGGTGCACAGAGTTCGTCCGGGGCTTTTAGTGGGACACAACAAGCAACTCCTTAGTTGATTAACTTCCACAAAGGTTCCCTTAATTACATCTCCAGGATGAAGTTAGCAATAAATGGTTACTGAAGGACGGTGGTCATGACCGGCAGTGGCCAAGCGGATAAGGTAGGCCATGGCGTTTGGACGTGAAGGTCGCGGGTCCGAATCCTCCCACTGCCGATCAACTTCTCCATTTGGCAGCCCTATGCAGGCCGCGACCCCCTTCCTGAAAAGTGATGTGCATTGTTATTTCATTAATAAAGGAAGTAAAAGATAAAAGATAAAACTGATGTCTAGACTGGTTGTGTCTGTCCTTTTTCAAACATGGTTTTGACGTATTAGCATCGTGGGCTATTATGCAATACTCTCAAAAGGTCTATTCGTGGTAATCAATGCGGTCTCTAACCCATTCAGTGTTGTATTTACGGACCAATTGTTTATTCAACGACAGGTTCGAGCATTGCTTCTACATGACAGCTAAAACAAGTAATTAATGGGATGCCCGTGATGACCATTTTCAAACGTTTGTTGATTCTCGTTCCCAGTTGGACGGCCGTGATCCTCCGGCACCACCAAAACGTCGCGGTGATTTGTACGCGGTGCCGGACAATGTTCGTCCGATTCTTCGACGTAAAGGGATTGAAATTCTTTGCTGGGGAGTTCGTAATATGGCCAAATACCAACTGGCCAGTGTCAATTCTCCTTCTGTGGAATTTGAAATTAACGGCGTGGTACGCGAATCAAATGTTATCAAGAGTTGCAAATCTCATCCCAACTTCAAAGACCCAATCTTGTTCTTGGATGTGATGCTTCCAGAAGAACCGGCCTACATGCCTCCCATGAATATATCCGTGCGCGATCACCGGGCGTTCGGTCAGAAACCACGTGTTGGAATCCACGTGCTCAAAGATATGGCTCCCTACCAGATAGAGCCGAGAACGACAAAGTTCGATCCCATTCTGAATATCCCATGTGAGTGCACGTGTTCTCGAAGCTAGGTGGCGTAGTGTTCTTTTCACGTGAATCGTCCCTTAGCACTGTCCCCTAATTCATTAGTGAAAACCTTAAAAACTTTGTGCGGTAGTTCCATATGTTGTTTCTTGAATCAATAGCAAGGCTTATCGTCTTCCCTCCGAAATAAGACGTGGACGCGGGAGGAACGATTGGGATTCAAACATCTTGGTCGCTAGGCTATTTTGACTGACTCTCAAGGGCTCGTCAATAATCAACTTTGTCCTTGTCCGTCACTGAATACATATTACCGGTCAGCTGATCGACTCGTACTTGATAACTATCCAAGGTTATCATGGATTTTACTGGCGAGTTAGGGCTTGATCCCGGATAATGTGACATCAAGGAGAACCTTGGTTTCCGTTCTTGTTGCTCACTAGCCCGTCTGATTCAACTCGACGTTTACCTCTGAAGGCCTTTTCAAGCGGCCACAACGAGACACATGTCTTCAGTACGCAGTTTCAAATGGCTAGCTGCTTGCTATAAACTCCGGCTGGTTTTCTTTACGACAAGGGAATTTTATCCAAGTCATAATGCGCGTCGGTATACTTACTTAATATACTTATGAAGAATACAAACTTTATAATATATTATATTGTGATTTCTTCTGTGGACTCTTCGACGAAAGAGCGTTCCATGCAACACTCCTGTTCTAACAGATTCGAATTCGATGGTGAAGTAATATCATAATCAATTCGGGAGGTGTACAAGTAGATGGGGTGTTTGCACAAGAGAGCAATCGGGTACGCATACCTGACGAGCGACAAACTAACCCTGAAACGGTCGTGTGCTCCGGGCTAATTTTGTTACGCATTCCAGCATATACTCTCTGATTATATAATATATTACATACTGTATATCTGGGGATTCTGCCTCGTTCCTAAGGTAGTGGCTCAGCCCAACTGACAGAACGCAATTTATCAGACGAATCACAGTTGTGAGGTCACGTTCTTGATGGAGGGACTCTTCACGAAGAGCTCATTGCAGCGATTGTTGTACAGATTCGATGTCTGGTGAGAAATATCAATCAATTCGGCAAGTTACCAAGTATGTGGATGTTGGACAAGAGAGATCGGTACGGCATAACTGCAGAGCGGAACAAAACCGCGAACCGTCGGGTGCTCCCTGGTGCAAGATGTATCTCATCGGATGCCAGTAACTACTTGCTTAGTTCTTTTGCATATATATTATATATACATATGATTATTCCGGGCTTCTCTCTCGTTTACCTATGTCTTGGCTCAGACCCAAACCTGAACAAACATTAATCAACCAATCAACATGTCGTTTCTTCTGTGCACTTCGATGAGACAGCTTCCATGCACACTCTCATGGCTACCAGTTCGAATTCTGGTGAGAAATATCAATCAATTCGGAGTGTACAAGTATGTGGATGTTTGGACATACCACAGCAGTCGTGGTACGCCTATCGGCACAGCGACAATAACCGCCAAAACCCGGTCGTGTAGGCTCCCGGGCAATTTTTTGTTCACAGCATGCCGATAGATGTGCTGCTTCTTTGCATATTAATATATATATTAATATCAATGCTATTCGGGGGATTCTCTCTAGTTCTATTGCCTTGGCTCAGGACAACTGACAAACCATTATCAAACCAGATCCACTTGACGTGTCTTCTGTTGCAACTCTTCGCAATTGAACAGCTTCCATGACACTCCCTTCATGCTACACATTCAGATTCTGGTGAGACATATCAATCAATTCGGAGTGTACAAGTATGTGGATGATTTGGAACATAAACACACGCATCGGTAGCATACGGTGACGAGCGATACTAACGCCCCCGGTACGTGTGCTCCGAGGCAAATTTTGTTCACGCATCACGGATGACTACTTCCTGCTTCTTTGCAGTTATATTATATTACATAATGTAGTATTTCCGGGCATTCTTCCTGTTCCTATAGCTTAGCTCAGAGCCAACGGACAAACAATTATCAACCAAATCACACTTTGTCGTTTTCCTTCTGTTGCATTCTTCGAATGAACAGCGTCCTGCACATCTCATTGCTACAGCCATTAGATTTCTGGTGAAGAAATAATCACATCGAATTTCGGTAGTGGTACAAGTCATGTGGATTTTACAAACACAGCATCGGGGTACGCTATGATTTACGTGGCTACGAGGCGACAAGTTAACACGCCAAAACCAGGTGCCGTGTGCTCCCGGAGCTAATTTTGTATCAGCCGCATTCCCAGGATACTAACTTCTGATTCTTTGCAGGTATTACATTATAGTATTATATCCATTTGCAGTCATTCCGGGGCCATTTCCTCGATTCTATTGTTGGATCGACAATGAAAAATTAATCAACCAATCACACTTGTCGCTTCTTCTGGGCAACTCTTCGGATGAACAGGCTTCCATGGCACTCCTCACTGCTACTACATTGATTTGTGGTGAGGAAATTATAATAATTCGAGTGTACAAGTTAATCGTGGATGTTGGGACAAACAGAGAGCATCGGTACGCATACGTGACAGCAGCGACAACTAACGCCAAACGGTCGTTTGTGTCCCGAGGAAAATTTTTGTTCAACGAACATCCAGATACGTATTCCTGCTTTCTATTGCACTAGCTAGATATATAGCGTATCTTATAAATATGCATATTCGGGCATGTCTTCCTTCGTTCCGTAATGCTTGGCCTCAGACACAATGACCAAAACGTTATACCAAACCAATCGAGCAGCTTAGTCGTTTTCTGTGACTCATTCGATGAACAGCTTCAGGCACACTCCTCTGATCACTCATTCGAATTCTGGATGAGCAATATTTCATCAATTCTGGAAGGTACCACGTAATGTGAGTGTTCTGGACAACAGAGCTCCGGGTAGCATAGCGTGCAGAAGCGACATACGCAAACCGTGCCGTGTGCTTCCGGGCAAAGATTTTGTTCACGCATCCAGATACGTTACTTCCTGCTTCTGTTGCTATCATATATAGTATACATATGCAGTATATTTCGGGGCTATTCTTCTCCTCGTTCTATTACTTGGCTCCCAGACCCAACCTGACAAACCATTATAAGACCAATCACACTTGTCGTTTTCTGTGTACTCTTCGGATAACAGCTTCAATGCACACTTCACTATGCTCACAACATTCGAATTCTGGTGAGAATAATCAATCAATTCGGGAGATGTACAAGATGATTGATGTAATTGTGACCACAGATCGGGTACGCATTAGTTGACGACCGACAATTAACCGCTCAAGACCTGTACGTGTGCTCCCGGGCAAATTGTTCAGCGCAGTCCAATACTTACTTCTGCTTCTTTGCACTATATATAGTATAATACAATATAGTTATTCCGGAATGGCATTCTGCTCTTCGTTCTATGCTTGGTGGCTCAGACAAACTGGCAAAAAATTATAACCAATCACACTTTTTCGTTCTTCTGTGCACTCTTCGTGAAACAGTTCATGCACAACTCCTCATGCTACACATTCGATGTCTTGGTGAGAAATAATCAATCAATTCGAAGTGATATCGATATATAGTGGATAGTTTAGGACACACAAGCTCGGGTACGCATACGTGAACGAGCGACAATACAGCCGCGAAACCGATAGTGTGTGCTGCCCGGCTAAATTTGGATTCACGCATCCAGATACTACTTCCGTGTTGCTATATATTATAATATATACATACGAATTTCTGGGGCATTCTCTCCATCGTCCTTTGGCTTGGATCAGACCCCAACTGATAAACAATTTCAATCGAATCACACTTGTGATTACTTCGTGAACTCTTTCGATGAAGAGCTTCCATGCACACTTCTTATGCTACAGATTCGATTACTGGGAGAAATCATCAATCAATTCAGGAGTTGTACAAGTATGTGGATGTTTGAAAACAGAGGCATCGGGTACGCTACGTGAGCGAGCGGCAATAACCGCGAAACCGTCGTGTAGTCCCGGGCAATTTTCGTCGCATCCAAGATACTACTCCTGCTTCTTGCTTATATATATATATATAGTACATATGATAGATTCAGGCGGGGGCAATTCTCTCCTCGATCACTTGCATTTGGCGCATAGACCAAACTGACAAATTATCAACAATCACACTTGTCGTTTTCGTTGACTCTTCGATGACCAGCTTCATGCACACTCCTCATGCAACACCCCCTCCAATTCGGATTCTGGGAGAATATCATCAATTTCGGCAGTGTACAAGTATGTGGATTGTGTTGGACACACACAGCTACGGGTACGCATATGTGGACGCAAGCGACAAGGATAACGCAACGGATCGTTGCTCCGGGGGCAAGATTTTGTTTCACGCATCAGCATAACTTACTTCCTGGCTTCTTCTGCATATATACCGTACTTATATTAATATGCATATGCCGGGGCATTCTCTCCTCGTTCCTATGCGTGGCTCAGACACTGAGAACAAAGTTATACCCATCACACTATGTTCGTTTCTTCTGTGCACTCTTCGGATGAACAGCTTCCATGCACACATTCCTCATGCCTACACATGATCGATTCTAGGTGAGAATATCAATCATCGGCAGTGTACAGAGATAGTTTGGATGTTTCGGAAAAACAAGCATGGGTACGATAGTGACGCGAAATA
This sequence comes from Fasciolopsis buskii, assembly GCA_008360955.1. Classification (NCBI taxonomy): domain Eukaryota; kingdom Metazoa; phylum Platyhelminthes; class Trematoda; order Plagiorchiida; family Fasciolidae; genus Fasciolopsis; species Fasciolopsis buskii. Next base: position 126,168 of record LUCM01000194.1, read on the forward strand.
CCGCCAAACGGGTCGTGTGTCGGGCAAATTTTGTATTCACGCATCAGGCTACTACATTCTGCTTCTTTGATATATACTAGATATTATACATATGGCTATTCGGGGCATTCTCTCTCGTTCCTAGCTTGGCTCGACCAACTGGAGCAAAACATTATCAACACACACTTGTCGTTCTTCTTGTGCACTCTTTCGATGAACAGCTTCAGTAGCACACTCTATAGCTACACATTCGATTCTGCGTGAGAAATATCATCATTCGGAGTACCTGTACAAGTGATGTGGATGTTGGGGACAACACCGCATCGGGTAACGCATTACCGTGAGAGCGACACCAAGCGCCAACGGTCGTGTGCTCCGGGCAAATTTTGTTCCCGATCAGATACTACTTCCTGCTTTTTGCATATAATATCTATATAATAATGCGAGTATTCCGGAGGCTTACTCTCTCGTTCCTAGGGCTTTAGGCTAGGCAGACCAAATGACAAAACAATTATCAACAATAAATTGTCGTTTTTCTGGTGCACTCTTCGATGAACAGTTCCATGACACTCTATGGCTAACATTCAGAGATTCTGGTGCAGAAAATCAATCAAGTTCGGAGTGTCAAGTATGTGGATGTTTGGCCAAGCCGAGCACGGAGGGTACGGAATAACGGTGACGAGCGGACAAACCGCCAAATCCGTGTTGCTCCGGGCAAACTTTGTTCCGCATCAGATACTACTTGGCCTGCTTATTTGCACTAGTATATATATATAAATATTACATATGCTTATTCGGGGCTTCTCTCTCGTTAATGCTTGGCTCAGACCAACTAGAAAACAATTTCAGCCAATTCACATTGTCGTTTCTTCTGTGCACTCTCGTATGACAGCTTCCATTGCACGCACTCCTCATGCGTAACATTGATTTGGTGAGAAATATCATTCAATTTCGGAGTGTTTACAAGGTATGTGATGTGTGGACAACGGGCATCCGAAGGTACGCATAACGTTGGAACGAGACGCAATACCGCCAAAACCTGGTCGTGTGCTCCGGTGCATGTTGCTTCAGCATACAGATACTATTCCTGCTCTTTGGACTATATATATATATAATATATAATACATATCGCGAATATTCCCGGCCAGTTCTTCCTCGTTCCTATGCTTGGCTTCAGGCAATACAAACAATTAATTCAACCAATTCACACTTGTCGTTCTTCTGTGCACTCTTCGGATGACAGCTTCATGCACAACGTCTTAATGCTACTATGCATCGCGATTCTGGTGAGAAATATCAATCAAATTCGGAGCCTGTACAACGTAGTGGGTGTTTGGGACAACGGAGCAATCGGGGGATAGCATTACGTGACAGCGGACAATATAACGCCAAAACCGGTCGTTGTGCTCCGGGGAAATTTTGTTACGATCCAGGATTACTACTTCTGCTTCTTGTGTCCATGATATTCTATATACGTATAAATAGTGCGATAATTCCGTGGGCGGAATTTCTTCTCCGTTCCTAATGCTTGCATCAGCAATACTGGACAAACCAATTAGTCACACGATCACGCGCCGCCACGGGAGGGGGAACGGCGTGGAAAAGTTTGTTCGGTTCTCGTGGGGGGCCGGCATGCTTCGCTCCGGGGATGGGGGCAAGGATGAATCAGCTTCCAATGCACATCCTATGTACACATATGTCGCGACTAATCTAGGTGAGAAATATCAATCAATTCGGGAGTGTACATTATGATGGATGTATTGGACACAGGAAGACAAAAGGCCCAATTCGGGTACGCATATCGTGACGAGACGAACCAATACGCAAGTCGTGTGCTCCCGGGCTAATTTTGTTTACGCATCCAGATACTACTTCCTGCTTATATATACATATATATATAAATTCTTGCCGCTCTGGTGCATAATCCTTGTAGCCTACTTGTAATGCGTTCACAGGCCCGGCATTGTCCGACACCAATCGTTATCTTCATCTTCCCCAATTCTTCACGTTTGTGACTCACATTTTCTCGTTCGCAATTTCGACCGGCTCCGTTCCGTATCCACGCCCAGAGAAGTTTCTATATCGGATTGCTTACGACAATCTTTCTTAAATGATTGTTGAATCGATCATTTCCAACGAGAATTTCATTAGCTGGTACATTTCGTACACACACACACACATAACGCAGTTATTTGTGACCTGGATCATTCAAGTTGCGCTCAGGATGCGGGGTGGATGTTTCGCCAGTCGCTGACTCGGTTGCTGATTGGACGTCTGGATATGGCGGCTTTTAGATCGAATTAGGTCTCAATTCAACCCTGATCATGAGCCGGGAAAAAGAGGCTCGCTTTTTGGCGATCTCGTCAACTAGGCCGTCCATGAATCAAGGCCCTATTGTGTCATCTTCCAAACCGGATCCTATTTGATCCGGGGATTGAAAAAAATTAGGCAAATAAACTTATTCACGTCGCATGGAAAATTATTTTGCTCGGACTTTTCTCGTACCCTTTGTGCTTAATTCAAAAGCAAAGCAAGTCGTTCCGCGATTCGTCTTGTGTAATCACGATACAGAAAGCGCGAATTGGCAATTTAGCTTCAAATCCAAGCGTCAGTAGTTATGTTGTTTTGCGTTCATGTACTTTGGCAAAGAAGCGAGAGCTGATGTTCTACGCTTCATTGGTGAATGTGGTTCAGTCAGTCATCGGTAGCCCTCTCTGTTCAACATTAAGCTGCGCACCCGACTGAACTCGCCCCATGGGTGACCCCCGGAGACAACAGGTATCAGATACGTAGAGCACCAACCGATTTAAACAACTACTGGCCATGTGCATTACCGTTGCACTGACCCATGCTGTATCGACACCCAATCCATTTTACGTGTGCGATTGAGGTGGCTATGGAATTGGAGTTAGATTATCACTACTACCGCCAGCATCAGTAGTATCGAATTCGCTTTCATTTTATCGCAAATAGACTCCGGACTGTAATTTGTACACTTGAATCTTCACCCGGTCACACTACACAGTCGTTTCGCATTTCTCATTTCCATTTCCCAGCTTTGGCTGAGTCAGCCACGGCAGCTATCGTTGCCGCGCCTCAACCAGCACCAACCGAACCGGAAAAACCATCCAAAGATGCTAAACTGACGAAGAAAAAGAAATTCGTAAGTTTTGTCTTCCTTCCTTTTCCCCTCTTGTCAGCCGAAGTTTTTTGTTTCTCATCCCATTGGGACTGTCAGAAGACTACCGAAAGATTTCCATTCGTTTTCATTAATATAAATTTATGCCTATCTGAAACTCATTACCGAATCACATTGTGTTGACGAGATTTACTTCATCGAATGACAAGCTGGCGTGAGCCACGCCATCGATTTCATTATCCTTTATCCTCCCCCCTCTCGTAATAGTTACTCAAAACAGCTTCTTCATTGAATGTCGTGTCCAAAGCATTCCCTTGGGTTTTGATTCATTCAGAAAATCTACCCACTTTTACGCCACTAAATATTTCTTACTAGCGATCAACTAGTTTCCAAGGCATGGAATCTCTAGCTGACAAGTTTTCCGATCATAGCCGGCAAGCTGTCCCAAGTCACATGTGCATGTTCCAACATTTCTAATCCGTTCGATTTCCTCCATTAATTCATTTCGATCCTTACTAAACTAGTTCATGTTTAATTTTCAACCTCTAGCTGTTTGAACATATGAATAACTAGGTCAACAACGCATAGATCTAGTGCAGTTGGAAAACATTTTTCCTCTCCCAATGCATGTCTCAATTCTGACGAGATACCTGTACCTGGATGTTTCGATTGCTTCCTGTCATGACAAAATAACAAAACAAGAAGTGGCTTACGTTACCCAAGTATAAAACTTGACGTTCTTAAATGGCTACTACCCTTGGTTTACTCATTCAAATCACATTGCGCCGATATTTTGTCATTCCCATGGTTTTAGCTCTAGTTCGTTCGGAATTGCAACCCCGTTTCAATTGATCGTTTTATGTGCACTCATTTGTATTTCATATCAGACGCCCTTTAAATTCTCTGATCTTTTCATCATCCGTCATCGGCATCGTCGTCACACAATAACATCATCTATTTCCCGACACACACGCATACGCACACCCTTTTTCGTTGTCTTTCCAGCTGACTAGCTCAATGGTAAGGCCCTCCCTCTACTACCGCCCGTCGTCCAGTTTGATCTCTGTTTGTTCAATGACCTTGAAATCTTCGTCAGTATGCGTGTCTATTTGCGCTTATTTTCACATTCGTTTGTTTTTCTTTTCGTACAGTTGTGTTACTTCTTATTTGCGGTAGCTGAACGAGCTCGGTTTCCGTTCCGCATACCAATTGCGCTCTGTCGCCAGGTTTTGACCATGTGTGATCAATAGATCAAACTAAAGATCACGCGGATCGGTCTATCCCACGAGTCCAATTTTAGGTTCCCTACACACACACACACACACACACACACACAGATAGGCTAGGTTTATTGACGAGGCCAAAATAGGTCCTGTTCAGCCATTTTGCTGATGACAACGGTGAAACGGGAACATCGGACCATACACCCTTCAGATTTTTATGAATCCCGGAAACGTGAGCTTCTCTAGCAACGGCTTATGAAATAACTGAAATAAAAATTGCTTTATACATTGACCACTGTAAACTTTACTCCAAAAGATACCGGTTAAGTAAAATAAACTTAGAAGCCGCGGGTAATATTTCAACCAAAAAGCATTTATTTGCACGTATCTCACCAGGCTGGACATTTCGATAGTCGAAGACTGCTCTGTTACGCCCCCTCGATCAATGTCTGCTGAGTTCTAACCGCTCTGAGTGTTCCAACTTTCATCTAACGTCGTTGTCCATCTTTTATTCCGGTGCGTAAATGTCTGTCTTATGTATGTGTGTATGCACGTACGCACGGAAACGTTTGCTGAGTTCGCTAACCGAAAACACCCCATCAGGTCTCGATGGTTCAGTGATCTCCCAGGCTTGGCTGTCCACTCTTTGGACTCCACGCACAGACCTGAGGTCGTCCGATCAACGGTGCACTCAGGAAGTGCCATACTCGAGTTTTGCTCTCAACAGAGCGCATCAGTGATTCATATTCTCCATTGTGCCTAAGGTTTGAACCCGGGCTTTAAAACTGGAAGGTGTGTCAGTGCCACCGGGTCCCGCTCAGGCTAATTAGAATTAGCGAGTTAAACCAATAGGTCCCGATAGTCTCGAAGGCAGACCCGTACGTTTTGTTAACTCGAGTCGAATTTCCCCCACCAAGTCAGTTCTCCACGAGATGGATGTATGTCCTCACTAGTCTGCCATAGAGATCTCACAATTACTTGTGAGTAGTATGTGGTACTGATGTTTTCTATGCTTGGCTAGTTTCGCCATCTTCCCGATTGGCCGATGGTTGGTATAAATCTGCCCCCGATTGTAACAACCCTTTCCTTGCTTTGAAAAAAAAATTTATTTTTCACTGACCTTTTCAAGGTCACGGAATAGCAGTGCACATCGTTGCTTGAAAAAGCGCCAAATTGTCGTTTACTGGTTGTATATTTGGACAAACTCGGAGAAGTTTGGTAGATGCTAAGTGGATATCAATACGTGTACCGACAAACAGAAAAATACGAACTCTACTGCATGCATAAGGTGTTTTTGATGCTGAACTACCGAGTCGACAATCTGGGGTTGCGTTCCTACGATCGGTCGACCTAACTTCTCGGTATAAAATACCCGAGCGAATGTGAGTGAAATCGATCAGCAGAAAAAACTTAAGCAATAAGCTTGGACTGAGCAAATTTCGCGTCAACCGTCCGGTCAGCTTTCGGCCTCAACACTCAAAAATTGAGTGTAGTTCGTCTATTCCGCGGAGGGAATCAAAATGATCGAACTGGCCAAATATTGACTCGTAGTGTCTAGTTTAAGAAGAACACTAGACAAGTACAATTCACCGGATTTCTCTGGCACACGGAGGGGTCATGAATTATTGGCATTTCTCAGAATTTTCGCGAAACGAGCTATGGTGATTTCTCCCTATAACTGAGCTCTGATCTTGTTTGTCATACACGGTCCTCCCCTCACAACAATGGTCGCACACAGACACCAAATCCAAATACATGCGTGATATGGTGTGATTTCCCAGTTCTGATTACCTGATCGACAAGCAGGTGTGACACGTACACACACACACACACACACACACAATAAGTATACACTACAACTGCTTGTAGTTCGTAAGTGCGCGAAAAAGACACCAGTCGCACTGTTGTTCCTGTCTGTGATTGATTCGTTTGAAATAATTTCTATTTGTGTAGTCTGTTGTCATCTGCTCGCTTGTTCCATGCTTGATTTTTTTTGCAACTTACAATTTGGGGCAGAAAATCCCCTTGGTCGTTTCATACTACTATTTCCAAATAGCACTATTGTTGTTTATTTCGGTGTACCTTCCGTTGGGTATCTCGGCCGATTGGATTATGAACACAAAATTTTCGTGTTTTTGCTTTCTTACTTTCATACATGCGACACGTGACTGACTACCTGCGTAGTTGGATCTCGAGCAAATCGATGACGATGTGGATTGGTGGTCTAAATTGTATGCTTCATTGGGTGAATGGGATCGATGCCTGAAATACAATGAACTGGGCTACGATAAACTCAAGGTAAGATTGCCAGTTTTTGTTTCACTTGGAAATTTCTCTGGCGGTTAATTCAAATACTTCAGTGTGACCTTATCATTTGACATGTTTGAGAAAGTGCAATGCAACAACACTAGGGTTTGGGTTTCGTATCGATCATAACTACCATTGGATTGTTGTTCTAGATGTGTTACAAGGCTTGTTTCAATAGTTAGAATCTTGCTAATGTCTCCACCGAAAAGTTGTAATTTAAAAGTTTTGATCAATCAATTGACCGGAACTCATCACCTCTGCCAGATCATTTCGAAATCCCATACAACGACTGTGGTTGATTTATGGGCAACAAAAATGAACTGTCACTACTTTCATTTCAGTATTGTTTATCACAAGCATTAGTATATTTGAATCGAGCTCGGTTCGGGATCTATCGGAAAATTGGTGGGTCGTATGAAACGTCATGTTATTTTTTACGCTGTCAAAACCATAGATCTTTCAAGGATGTAAACATGAATACCTTCGCGTTGGTTCTTGCTAGACCGATTCCGTACATGTGGTTCTGTTGCGTTCCGATACCCAATGCTGAAGGATAAGCACAAGGCAGAGATCGGATCACCAAGTTCACTAAATTTACCTATTTGTGTCGGGACCATGGTGATTTTGGGGCTCAATAGCTGTGGGGCTATGGAAAACCGTTTTTCCTGACCTCCGATAGGCATTTGTAGCAGAATATCGCAATTATCTTCGGTGCAGGGACGGATCGTGTGTTTGATTATTTGATGCACTCGGATAGACTTTCGGTCGGGCGTACGGGATGAAATCGTACTTATTGCAATCTCCTTGATTTCACTCGGTTAGCCAATACAGAGCATGGCTCTTGAGAACTCTCGAACAGATCGTTTTGCCGACGTATTCTGCTTTATAAACGCATCAGCGTAAACGGACAAAGCAGGACGCCGAGTAGCGAACGGAGCTTGTCGCTGGGTTCCATTTCCAAGTAGGATTGCGTGTTGATGGTTAGTTGGAGTTTCGTCTTCCAGGGCTACTGGCTTTTTTGTTTCACACTAGGCTGTTAAAGAACCTGGAGTCTGAAACCGAATGTTGATTTGTCCTTAACATTTCATCAAATTAATGAATCGTTATGCCGCAAAATCATTGGCTTAATTCGATTCGGCAATGACAACTGTGTGCAGATACTTACGAGTTCATGCGTGAATCATGCATGCATGAATATTCCCGTCCGAAAGAGACTAAGAATTCATATCCATCTCCGCGAAAAGAGTGAAGAATGGAAGTTTGTCACAAGTCTCAGAGAATCTCAAACTGGAGTGCTCTGGACTAGAACCCGGAACAAATACCGCGCGCCTTCTTAAATGGATGTGTTTCAGTCTGTTCAGATCCGTATCATCGATACCCAACTGTTACATAGTTAAATAAATTAAACGGGAACAATGAAATCATTCGGTTCGCACCAGCCCCAATAAACTGCGGCGTCTTACCCTCGTCTTTTCATCGACCGAAACCGGGACATGATCAAATTGCTCACCGTATCTGGTCAACCGGTGCTTAGCATCGATGTCTGTGCAGAGTCGGTCGAATAACATGGGAACATTGTACCAAGCACCGTAAGATTAGGCACAAGTTGTTAGAGTTCAATGATTTGTCTCTGATCGCATGCCTAATCCGAGTTGATTATGACAAATCCGGTGGATGCTGGTCGTACTTCTCCACTGAGTTGGGCAACATCGACTAGTGACATCACGAAACACTGCTATGTGGCAAGCTACAGGGAGGTAGTAGACAACTGCTTCGGAACTCAGAGAAGGAAATAGACGTCCGCTCTGTTTCGTCCCCTTTCTCTTCAATCGTCCGTTCCCACTGACTCTAGTGAGCTCAAGCCAAGTTGTGCAGACACAGACGTTCGTTGGTTAGGTCAAACAAAAATCGCTCATATTGCTTTTCTGAGGTCAACACTTACTGACCAATTGGTCTGCTGATTACTTCGGCCTATCGATAGTAGGTAGTATCTCTGCACGTGGCTTTTCCCTGTTTATTGACCGACATAATCAGTGTGATATCGGCCCATCGGCTTTTGTCCAAAATAGTGACCACTCAGTACCTACCTCTCATATAGCAACCATGCTATTTTGTTATAGTCAGAATGCAGGTTTGAACGTAAATCAGTGTAATGAACAATATGTTTTTACTGAAGCACGTAGACACAAACAATCAGAGCGAGTATGAGTACGTGATGATGTGAATCTCCGGGGATCGAGTAAATTGAGATAGTCATACGTCTGGCATTTGATCGGCCCACATTCTGTTCATCCCTGTCCGCACAAATTGTTCAAATTTGGCTTACTGAAATTGACTGATCATTTTGACGTGGGATTTTTTCAGGTCTATACCAAGGAACTGGAAAAGGTAAAAGAGTTCAACGGATTTCTTGACTTTTGCAACACGTTCACTCTGACCAAGGGGAAGAATGTGGACGAGGATGAGGACAATTTTGCCGGGGAATTCAAAGGCAGTTTCCGTATTTATGATCTGCCGGAGGATCCGTCCGCTCCGCTACCGATGCGTTATTTCGACCAGGCGAACTTGTGTACCGATCCCGAGGAGGTGATTGTTCGCGTGTACGTGATTCGTGGAATCGATCTGCAACCGTCCGATCCATCCGGTCTGGTAAGTGACCCCGGTCGTCTGTCGGTCTCACAGTGACAGTAACTCGGGCTCTCCCGTTGTTCTCGACAAATAGGAAAATTCTTGAACAGTAAGACGAAAGGAAAGATACATTGAATGAACACTTTGAATTGAATATTGTAAATATCTGTTTCTTTAGCTCGGTGTTCTCGTTAGTATTACCAGCAAGTCAATGTCTCTATGACTTGGATGATCTTTATCAGGGTAACCACTCTATCTCTTCGTCTTTTATCTTTTTACTTCCTTTATTAATGGAATAATGTACACCATTTTTCAAGAACGAGGCCGCGGCTAGCATACGGCTGCCAAGCGCAGAAGTTGACCGACAGTTTGAGGATTCGAACCCGCGAACATTACATCCAACCGCCACGACTTTAACCACTTGGCCACAGCCTGTCAGGCAGATCTACTTGAACCTCGATAGACTCAGTGGATTGCGAGAGAGCTCGTACATATCCTAGGGTTCAAATTACCTAATGCTGAAAAATCTTGACGTCTCTGTTGCCTAATCACGAGCAGAATACTTGGGATTCTCGTTGCACGATGTCCAGACCAGAAAACGATCATTTCAAAAACATCCAACTCTGGATACGCTTTTGACGTTGGGCCGGAAATCGGCAAATTTCGTCTTCAGAGTAGTAGTCATCAAACGGCTTTGCTGACAAAAAAACACATTGAGGCGGACTAGAAAGGGTTCAGGAGTTCGCTGTTCCGCCTTTTACTTTGATAACTCTATCCAAACTTCTCACAAGAAGAGTCTCTCAAAGTGGTGACTGGCAATTATGCTACGCATGCGAAACGGTGGGCCCAAGGTGACACCGGATGTGGGCCTGCACGGTGTTCTTGTGAGGATGTGAGTGACTAACCCATCGCCCACGTTGTTTCGGAATTACGTCTAAATTATTCGGATTTGTGTCGGAGATCCTCGGAATTGTCTGCATTTTGCAAGACCTCACGACTGCGCACCTGTTGGCAGATTGTGGAACAATGAACAGACAATCAGTACACTTCGGTCGTTAGGCCCAGAACGTTTACACGTAAAATCGATCCTGCTGCGAACCTGTGCAAACGCGATCTCGCCCGGCCAGTTGGATGGGATTTGCGGAAAGGTGTAAATTTCGCGCGGCGATTTGCCTTGAACTCGAATGCTTGATGACGAAGTGGGACACGAGACACGGCACACGGTTCTACGCGTGCACCAATCAGTTTCCCAAGACGGCTTCTGAAGCGGGCGGCTGAAGCAAAGTTTAACCCAACGGAAATGGTTGTTTCGTTTGATGAGGCTTCTCGATAAAACACTTCAACCCCTGCAAGTAGTCCTATTCGGAATTGTCACCGTACACTTTAGTAATAGGAAAGGTTACTATTTTCACACTGCTTGTCCTCTTGTCGCGGAAATACCGTGATGGTGTTTGGGAATGCACCGCGCCCAAATGATCGTGAATCGGACGTTCCTGCCTAATGCTGACTAGGATATCCGCCCAGTTGATGTTTTACCGTCGATCCTCATAAAACAACTGATATTAAACCTTAGTTGGCGGGAAATTTCCCAACCATTTGAGTAATGCATTCGGCTAGTTTCCTGAGACATAATTTAGACTGCACCTGAAGGTAAAAAGACCGACCAATTTTTGGGACTCAGCCGGATGGAGTTAGGTTCTGTTGTTGTATCCAGTATAGAAACATGTCAGCTTCCCTTCTTGATTAAGGAAAATTGTGTATCATGACAAATCACTTTCCATCTTCAGTTATCTCCATCTCGATAACCAAGACGGATACTCTCGAGTATCGACGTTTCTCTGTTCCGATTACTGTTCTTCAGTAGACCGATCCTATCTCTAGATGGTTATCGTCCGTCCCCGCTATCTCAGATGAAGAAACCAGAGCCCATGGGCAAACGAAGCTTCCCACTTACCAAGCGAAATCACCACATATTTATAGGTGCTTTGTTTGCATTATCGCGCCCGTGCGACTGCCACCATTTCATCGGCTGTCCGGGTCGCGCTTTGATTGGTCCATCCTTCACATGATTCAGTTCATGGCGTTTTTGTCCAATCCGGATCGCTCGTCCTGACTGGCTGGCCCAGTTCATGATATGGTCTTCTTTTTGCATACACGCACTCTTGCTTTCTGACCATGCCACTATGTCGACTGTCTGCTAGTGGCCAATCAGATGACGTGGACTTACTCTGGTCTCGTGCTTTGTACTTGCTCGCTGTCTGGTAGGATTGAGCTATATCTACGCCTCTGCGTTGACCATGATTTGTCTTGCACAGTCCAGCGTCGCGCAACCACCGATAACCAATGGACCAGCTCTATGTGACTCTGGTGCAAAAGCCAAATCCGTCCTCATTCCCTTACGCGTATATTCAAGTGTGACTAGTTAGGCCGCAAACGAATATGGATGCTACCATCCTCCTCATACGATAACGGAAAGTGGCATGTTTTGCTCTAGCTGTGGTTTATCATCAGTTCTCAGTTGGGAAGATGTCGCCAGGGCGATGGCCTTGTAGTTTACAGATCACAGGTTTGTGTTTTAATTCATCACCTGCCAAAATTGCCATTCCGGTTCAATAGGTTTGTGACAATTTTCGAATTTACCGGTTCGGATGCAACTTGATCACCTGATGTCGAGTGACTCACAGCTTGACACGCGTTGGTAAATAAATTTTCACTGAAGTTTTTCATCATCACCAGTGTGGTCGTTTAATAATGTTGCCCTTCGGGCACAATGTCATCGTTACGAAGCGATTATGGTTGTGTCATTGTGTTCCCGTTCGATGATTTAGGCGGATCCGTACGTGGAAGTGCGTATTGGTGATAAGAAGGAGAGCTCGAAGGACAAATACATTCCGAATACTTTGAACCCGGAATTTGGACGGTAAGTTGTCCACACCGAATTGAATGATATCATCCAGAACTTTTTGTACACCTATCTATGAGCCTTTATGAACATGCTTGTACAGTTCTCATATGTAGATAGTAAATAACTGCAAGCGATCTCATCTCACAGAAGAGTAAAATTCCTCCTTATTTTAATGCTTTCTTCACTTTTCTATGGGACTGTGATACTAACCAATACGACTTATCATTAGTACAGTAAAATCACTTCGTAAGCTTCCTTCAGCACGACACATTGGTGGCAATATCTGTCGGATGAGCAGACCTTTGCTGGTTCGATTCCGACCTAAACTAGCCCCTTTTGGAAAATCTGAAATGCACAGCTTGGGCGAGTAAGCTGGAATTTTCCCCTGCATCTCTGCTCCATTGGATGAAAGCAGTAAGAAAAAGGCAGTCGATTCAATTCTTGTTCATGTCGGTGTGATTGACGTTTCATTTTCTTTGGTTTTCTCTTCTATCTGAAGATCAATGATGTGAGCTTTTTCCCGCGTTTCGTCGTCTTTCGGTGTATAGAGATTAATTTTTGTTCGAGTCTTAATAAACCAACAGCAGTCAATTGGATTAAACGTCCGCCTCCGAATTCCACAGGTTGGAATCCCAGATCTGCCAGTCACCTCAGTGGAAGACGGCTACTCGCTGTCGCCCGACTCGTTATCACACCTGACTTAGTTAGACCTTGTGTGATTCCATGTCACTCCAAGGTTCAGGGTTGTGGTCGCCGATCGTGTCTCCTCAACTGCATTCATGCTTTAAACATCTCAAAAAACCACTCGGTGAAATTCGTGAACCAGTGTAGGGACTTTGTAATACCAAATTTATACTGCACTGTGCGTTCGTCCCGGCGTATTGACCTAACTCTCTCCTCCGTTCACTGCCAAACAAAAAACCATCCCGAAATTTGTTTTGTAGCATGTTCCAGCTGAAAGTCCGGTTGCCAATTGAAAAAGATTTGCGAATTCGAGTTATGGATTACGATGTTATCGGTGCCGATGATGTTATCGGCGAGACGACAATCGATTTGGAAAATCGCCGTCTAACCAAGTACCGAGCCACCTGTGGTCTTCCCCAAACCTATTCCGTCTCCGGACCGAATCAGTGGCGTGATTCGAAAACTCCCACGGCCATCTTGGAGGACGTGTGCAAATCGTACAACTTACCGGCCCCGCAATACGATGAGCCGGCCGATCAAAATATGCCCATTGCTTGCCGTGTGGGTAATCGAAACTTGACTTTGGACCAATTCGAACGGGGCATGACAATCAATGCACATCTTGGACCGCCTAAAGAACGTCTTGCATTGCATGTGCTCAACATGCTCCCGCTTGTCAAAGAGCATGTGGAAACGCGGTCACTGTACAGCAGTTTGCAGCCGAACACGCCTCAAGTAAGTCCTGCCGATCATTTAGCGTCTTTTGTTATCAAACGCAATTTATCAGGATCATGAATGGATGACAAGTCCATTTATGAATCACACGGTGATTAGTCGGAATGTCTTCTTCGATCAGACAAGGCTAACGTTCAGAAATAGGTCAGACAGTATGGGTTTTTCTTGTCAGTGATAGAGCCACCGGGCAACTGACCTACGCGTTGTCTATCTGTTTTGTTCTGATCTTATTCGTATCCTCCTCTGATGATGATGAAACTTTCGGTTTACAATGCGGCTTCCCAGACAACAGATAAGGTGACTAAATTCTCCCTTCTTGACATTGGCCCAAACGTTTTTTTTTGCTGCTGTTCATAACCGTTCGTTCTAGTCATTGAGCCGAATAATCGCACGAGAAACAAGTGAAAACCATGGAACGGTTTTTCTAACCTAACCATGCGACCTTCGGTGGAAGTTAGTTTAATTTAACCAGCTGTTTGTTCGGGGAATCTAGTCCTACTCTGGGGAGGGTTGGATTCAGCGGTTCAGTTTTTCATATTTCGGTCTCATGCCGAGGACGTCCCAGCCCGATATTTCTTGCTACTTCCATCTTGAACTCAAGAAACGGTGACGACTTAAAGAGCCCTCGTTTGCGTATGTGAGCAGTCCATTGTAACCATGTCAACTAGTTTAGTTTCAACTTTTGCTCCAAAAGAAGACTACTCCAAGCCAAATCCATGTTCCACCTAGGTTGTGAAAACAAATGTTCGATCACCAGTAGTTTCCGCGCACATTCCACTTGCAACAGCCATCTTTCTAAACCATCTAAGAGAATCGATTCAGGTAGCACAGTATGAATCAGTCCCTGGGTAGATAATCCAAGCAGGTAGAAAAAAACGCGAAGCCTGGCTCAACCTTTACAACTAAACGGAATAGTCTCCTTGTATTTCATTACAAACAGTTTCTTTGGACATGCGCCTTCAATTATTAGCCGCGTGTCTTTCATACCATTAACTGAATTGTCCCTAATTCTATGTGATTAGCACTTACCTGCATGTGAGATATTTGCTCAAAAATCCTTCCAGATCCCACACATCCTCTGCACAACAATCTTTCTGACGTCGACTATTCGAGAATTTGGAAATCTCTCGTTAGCCCACTTTTTGTGACAGTGTGACCTATCAGTGCGATAAAAGTGTAAAAAACGAGAGAGGGATCGATAAGCACAAGTGACAATTTGCGTTCAAATGAATCTCTCCAACCGACTTAGCAACTGATGTGGTTCCGGTTGTACTTATTTTTGAGGCTTATCGGATCCAAGTGGCCGGATCAGGCGGTGTGAAAATAGCAAGTGCAGACTGTCGATCGCTTCGATCTCTTCAACGTAATACGCGTTGGTCGATCACAATCAATGCATTTTTGTGGTACACAAGTCCTGTATCAGATGTGATTAATTATCATTAGCAATGAGCAGTACGGTTGCATTTGTCAAACTACCGGGCTAGATACACGATACCAAATGCGGAAGTGTTCAACAATGGGCAGATTCAAACTGGTGTCATCCGCGCGCAAGTATCTAGGCATTGACCATTTGATCACCATCAGTATTGCTGTGGAATGCAAGCAGTGCAAGTGAATGTTCGGTGGTACGCATTTATTCGCTTGGTTTTCTCCTCTGAATTGGCTTCCCACGTCACTTTCCAATAGGATGGATAGCGTAGCTAAAGGGGATCTAACGGGCCTGGGGATGAGTGTAGAAGAGGTTTCGAATAATGCCAAAATCCCTAAGTTTCACATCAACGCGGTCCAGGTAAGTTAATTAATAACAGCATTCAGCCGTAAAACAATACACGGTAGCTGCCGTACCGGTGGTGGCTAAGACGATAAGATCGTGGCAGTGTTACGTGATGGTCACGGGTTCGAATCCTCTCATCGCCGGTCAATTTCCTCCATTTGACGACAGCCCTTTGTTGGCCGCGACCCGGTTCCCGAAAAATAATGTGCACTGCTATTTCATTAATGAAAGGAATTCAATGATAGAAGGAAATAGCCACGTAATAGCAGTAGACAGTACATGTGGCCCCACTGCTATTGATTCAGTAGATCGTGGATTCATCGTCATGTGTTTACGCGTGATTCATCCGGTTACTTTGTTGCTTATTGTGTGATTCACGTGTAAAAGCTAATCGACCCGCGACTGGTTGACCAATACCAATTCTTGCATTTCCGTCTGTGGCTGCGCTCGGTCCAGTTTTACTATTGGCCAGGGAAGAGACATTTGATGACAATAAAACACAACGCCTGATATTATGCGCGGTGTATACGATGTTATATATGATACCCGGGTCCCCGTAAAATTAAAAACGACTTCAGAATATGATTGAAACGCATTTGTTCTACTGGCGGACTGAAAGCTATATGCCACCCTACCAAGCCCCGATTGCGGATAGAAGGGCAGTCACCACACGAACAAAGTGGAGTCATACGCACCGAATAACTAGCCATGGACAAGCAGCAAGGGTGTGGTAGGTTTTGCATGTCCAGTGTTTCGTCTACGTAACACCACAAAGGTCGGCTGATGGATGGCGCTATGACACAGTGAGTGTGATACAAATATGGGTGGGGAAGGGATATGTGGTGTTACATGCATAATCTGAATATGCCAATACATAACATTAAATATGGTCTGGAGATGGTTCAAGGGAAATTGTCCGTTTGCATTCACATCAGTTCACAACTCTAAGAATGCGTCTGTGTGTATGTGTAATTGGTCAATTTGTCACACGATCAGGTTGTAGACCGCTTGTTGGATAATGACAAGTGGGCCAGGGAAGTTTAAGAGTCTGGACAAATTGTTTCTGAGCGCATAGAGGGGGGTTACACAAACGGATAGATACGGCTTCGGCTGTGTTCAAGATGCGACACTTGACAGTTCTTGATTGTCCGCTCCTAACTTTGTAGATGGTGCGAAAAGCACTTGTCACATTCACTGAGTGGTTTGACTCGACGAGGTGTGAACACACCGCGCTAGTGATTGCCTTAAATGTTCCTGTGCTCAACCAAACCGGGAGGTGTTCTCGAACGCGATCGGACAGACGCCTGAGTGTGGCCCGTCGTTCAATAATAGTTTTGTGCGCTTTGTCCTCTACTAGGGGGGGAGGGGTTGTACACCGGCTCAGCTTGAACCACCAGCCATTGGCTCCCAACGGTTAGCCGACGCATTATTTTCGTCTGCTCTCCTGTTACTCAAGTCTTCGAACCAGATGTTTTTCGCAGGATCCCCTAAACCTTTGCTTCGGCTTTGGCACCCGAGTAATAGAACACTGGCAGAGAACCCATTGATTCCGATGGACGATCTATGACATGTAAAATGGAGTCTTGAAAGGATTACGTCTGCAAGGAACCTTATTGATTTTTTTCTGTTCTCTTTCCTTCCCATCGTTCTCTTGTTATGCGCTGGTATCGCTGACACTTAACTCATCGTTAGATTTCTACTGGTAGCCATGGCATTCAGTCAACTTGCACGGGTTCCGGCCACATCGACAAGTGTCTGAATAACTTTGGTCAAATGAAATTTACGAGAGAGATGGCTTCAATCAATAATCGATTCCATCCCTCTGCCAGTATCGCCCGTTCTCACTAACTCCAAGAGCAAAGGCCAAGTCAAGCACACAAACATTTATTTGTTAGTCAAAATCAAATCGTTTATGTTGGTCTTCTATGACTGACACTCGCTGGCTAATCTAAGCCATCGTTAGAAACGAACATTCTTTTCTAACGCCCTCGCTCAGCTCTCAACGACTGGCTTGATCAGTGAGATGTGACTGCAGCTGTGTGCATCTTTGACGAGGGTAACAGACCACAAATTAGTATCCACTGTTTTTACATGAATGACTTATTGTTATTCTATATTCACTTGGATTCTGCTGGAAAATATCTTTCTTGCACATGATCTCCCAACGATTTCCTCAGATTTTGTGAAGTTTTGCAGAGCTACAAGGTTCAGGGTCAATGAACGAATGGTTGAGTGATAGAAAATCTTTTATTTTTCATTTTTTTACTTTCTTTATTAATGGAATAACACTGTGCATCGTTTTTTAGGAAGGAGGCCGCGGCCAACGGAGGGCTGCCAAGTGGGGAAGTTGACCGTCGGTGGGAGGATTCGAACGCGCCACCTTTTCGTCCCACTGCCATGACTTTATTCACTTGTCCGCCGCAAGCCCGGCATGTTGAAAAATAGTAACAACCGGTAGTCGTCAAATGGTCGACGTTATCGCGTTCAAATGGAAATGTCACAGGTTCGAATCCTCTCGCCAATGGCCTCTACCCCATCCGGAAATATGTATCCATTTGTTCTTATGACAACTGAATAAAGTAGAATATTATTACTAGTATCATTATTGTTGTCAATATTATCTAGTTTACCATGTGCACGAGGCTAGATCCTGCGACTTTCCTCATTCGGAGACAATAAAATGGAAAGCAAACATTATGGAACGAGCACCAATGAATCAGTCAAATGGCTTTCAACACCACAACAATCAAAAATGACAAAATAACGGTATACAGTCTGTTCTTTACATTACACAATTATTGATCTTTTGTCCAGGGTAAGTGTCTCCCTGATATCCCGTGGTAGTTCATTGAAACTACACCTTATCCGTCTTTCCGCATTGTTTCCTCGCACGCGCACGCGCACGCGTTGCTACACGCAAACAGGGTCAATTACAAATGTGGGTCGATATTTTCCCGTGTTCGTACGGTGAGCCCGGCCCGGCCGTGGATATCACACCTCGTGTCCCGGACGAATATGTGCTCCGCATTGTGGTCTGGAACACGTACGAAGTTATATTGCAAGAGAAAAATATTTTTGGAGAACGGATGTCAGACATCTATGTGAAGGTAGGTTCCATTTTTACATAAGGAAATACGTTTGTGATAAATCAGATCTCGCCTGGGCTAGAGATATGGATTACGCGATTTAGGCAGAATCGTTGTGATGCATCTCAAACGCAAACGCATGCGTCACTTCTGTACTAAAAATCGCTTAGTTGATACTGTAATTAAATACTTCGCCTAAATTGTAGTACGAACCTTTTAGGGATACAACGAAACGATTCATAACGCGTAGTGTAATCTGTATTTTCAACACGCTCTTCCACATCAGTAAGGATGTATACTATACTATACTATACTATACTATACTATACTATACTATACTATACTATACTATACTATACTATACTATACTATACCATACTATACTAATGTCATTATAAAGTCCTTTTTCATCTGTTCTCAGATCTGACCGGCCATTCGGCATCACTAGGGCTAGGCTTACGATTGATCAGTTTCATCAGCCAGTCTTCCTGGTCTTGTTAGAATATAGCGGAAGAATTTTCTTCAATAAGGTACTGAGTACTCGGGAATTCGGTCTTTGGAAAAGGCATTGAATCGGAATAGGTTGAGGTGGTTGGGACATGTTTTGTGCATGCCCACAAAACAGCTACCACGTTGTATGTTGTTTTTCGAGACAGCTAAGATGATTCGAGGTGACCAGTCGATGACATGGGGTAACAAGTATGGAAGTTTTAGCCAGTAGACTGACTCGTGTAGGTGCAGTTAGATTACCGTGTTGAGGTCCACGACAATCGCCAAAACGACGGTTGTCTAAATATGACAATCAGTGACGTTCTCTGATTCGAAACGTTTCCTTTTTTGTGTACTTGTTCAGCTTATTATCTCGAATTTGTTCTTTCACTATTTGAATAGAGCCGCGTCATGGGATAGCAATCGAAACCGGAACATTTTAGTGCGAAGTTGACGATTGTAAAATCTAAAACTGATTGATTCAATTCAAAAACAAAAACCACAATGATAGGAATAGAAAACATGTAGTGAAGTAACTGTCCACCGATGGGCAAACGGTTGCATGCTGTCGGATAAGGAAAGTACAAAGATCCACGGGATGACCTTTCATCGGTCGAAGAGGACATCTTAGGCGACGGCTGTTTTCAATTTCATGTGGATTGAATCTTTTGTGGAAGGGGAAGAAGTGAATAGGTGGGTGAGACCAACCCGGAATGAAATAACACTAATATTCTGTTCAACAAGGGGATTGAAACCTTACGTGAATGAAGCTCAATGTAAGCGAATTCACGAACAAATCTAGTAAAGGAATGAAATTTGTGAAATTAACGCGGAATAAGTCAAAATTAAGCAGAAAATAGAAGGATATGTTTGCAGGCTTTCGAAGCACTGAACCAGACATGGCTAGGCAAATCCGGTGAGCATATTTGACCCAACTCGGAAATAGCCGTTGAAGTGCGAGTAGTACTACTATGATCATCGTCGATGCAGGCCTGGCTGGGTATGAAGTAGTTCATATGGAAACCATGAAGACTGCTGTCATCGGCGGAAAAACACTGGAATGTTTTGATTTATTAGACAAAGCGACCAGTAATGGACTAGCGATGCAAAATGGACCCAAGTATGAAATTTCGGCAAACCAATTGTTTCGGACAAAGTTTGCCGCTCTGCAGATAACCAACCAATCAGGATATTAATGGTGTAAATTTTCTGCTGGTATATTTCATGTTACTCGTATCCATCATTTCCAGTTCGTATTCCTGTTACTCGACTAGATACGATCGTCCTTTCCAATGTTTAACAACGTCCAACAACACGACCTATCTGATTTCCATACTCCCGAAATTCTTTATCACACAATTATTGATTTCTCTTCTCGTTTTCATCGTAACTAGGGTTGGATATCCGGAGTGGATGAACGCCAGAAAACCGATGTTCACTATCGTTCCCTGGACGGAGAGGGGAATTTCAACTGGCGTTTCGTTTTCCCATTCCTCTATCTGCCTAGCGAGAATATGGTCGTGGTGAAAAAGAAAGAACATTTCTGGTCTCTGGATGCCACGGAAACACGTTGTCGGCCCTCGTTGGTCATGCAAGTTTGGGACAATGATCTGTTCAATCCGGATGACTTCCTCGGCACTCTTGAACTCCAACTTTCCAATATGCCCGCTCCCGCAAAGAACGCCAAATCGTGCAATCTGAACATGATGAACTCGGTGAGCCAGGACACGAAAATGGTCAATCTGTTCGACTGTAAACGATTAAAAGGCTTTTGGCCATTCATGAACGAGGAGAACGGCAATCAAGTTCTAACGGTAAGTGGATTTGAACCTTGTCTTCTTCCTGTCTTCCCCGGGATATGTGCTCGAGCAAATGAATGTTTGTTAATTATAAACTTTCATCGTGAACAAGGTTAGTTTGGTATGCTGTTATCGATCACAATTGTTTGCTGTACGTAAAAAGTGCAACTTGATCCGCGCCCGTCGATTAATGAAAATGACCACAAAACCAAATTACATGAATAATTCTTGCCTGAATGTATACGTTACATCCGTGGTGCTCATTCCCGTTGGTTTATTTGTTTGACACTTCTTGCGTTTTTTCTGTAATGTATAAAACAACCAATCTTGTTATTAAGCTAAGATACACTAGTTATTGATAGAATACAGTGAACATGTCCCATTCCTTGCTTCCGTGTCAATGCGGAATGAAGGTTTAAAGGGATTGCGCACAGATATCGGAGTTTTCATCCATCCATCATGAGAGGAAAACAACAGCTGTTAGATTTGATCGATTCTTACCCTTTGGTACTGTCCATATTTTTCACGATCCCAACGATGTGCATTTGGAATGGACGCTAAACCTCTTTTGGTCGTACACACACTGGAATGCCACCAATGCTTGAATACCTCCAACAACTGAGTCGCGAGACCGAAACAAAGCGCTGGGAATATTTTGCGTTCTGTTTGTTCTGAACGATCCCCCGACACATTGAACGTCTTCGTAATTTGATGCCCGCTACGGAATTTCTTAGGCGTTCTAACAGCATTCACCAAGTGAGATTCATGAATATGACTGTCGTATTAGTTAGGAAATACAACCCAAAGAATTTCGGTAATAGTAAGATTCAACCGTAGTATTTGGATCTCCTCATCGCTCAGACAGTGCAACGTGCAGGGTATTGATGGGTAGATGACTGTCATATCACGGTTGAAGTATTGTCATGGCATGGAATTCTTCTCCCAAAATGTCTGGAATAATACGCGGTGTCACCCTTAATGGTGAGATCAGAGCACTGTACGAATGGTCGCCGTCTGTCTGTCTGCCTGTCTGTCTGTCTGTCTTCCCGTCCTCTTACCTGTTTCACTCACAAGCCAATATAGGAATGAAAGAGGATATCTACGAGAATTCATCAAAACTAATTCAAGTCAGCTCTGTCAAAGCCGGTACCGCGAATCGTGTAAGCCACTTGTTGGCACGTGAGCAGATCACTCATTCATCGACGAGTGGATCTGTTTGGTGCTGGGTGGAACTTCGTTTGCAGCCAAATGTCTCCGCGTGGTAGGGGGCGAATGTAACAAGCTCTGAGTTGGCTACTCGCCCTGACCACCTCGCGAAATATAGGCTTAAGACTAGTTGTCCCACATAACCTCTACTGAAGAAGTCCTGCGCACTGGCTTCTCGTGGTGAAATTCTTCAGCAAAATGCTAGGACAAAGACAAATGCCCGGCACTGTCCACGGGGTTGAATGACCTTTGATAATCAGTCTAGTGGAGATGGCTAAAATCTGGTTTTAAACCAATCACGAGCAACATATGACGCTGATATCTAGCTCCAACCGGACGACGTATGAACTGCGCAATCATTCAGTTAGCCCGTGTGGTCTGAAGTCTAGAGTATGGTCCCTTACGTCGAATGCATATGCATATAGACAGGGTTTCCTTTTCAAATCCGCTTTTCCACAAGGCAAACGTCACGGGACTAATTATTTCCTAATCTGACTGTTTCTAATTCTTAGTGTCGTGGTTGTCTAAATTAGTTTTGTGTGACCTCGTAACGCAGTTAACAAAACAAAAAAAACGATACAAATACGTGGGTTTCGTCAACGCTTCGGTCCGAATCATACCGTAGACGAAGATTTCCTACAATTGGACCAATCTCACATTCGTCAAAATCATCCATCCAAATTTCTCGTTTTGCCTAGTCTAACAATTTATTCAGGCACACAAACAGTGTCCATACGAGGCTTATTGCTGATTAGTAGTGAGGGTAGCAAATGGCTCATCCGACCGAGCCATTGATGTTGAATGGGGTGATACTTGCCATTCGCATGACTCATAAACTGAACACATCGCTTCACAGGGATTATTACAAGCGGTTTAGAAACATTCCTCAAACAATTGACCAGCCAATCACAGAGTTTGATCTTGGATTTTGTCACCGACTGTGTAAATTGCAGTATTGCTATAAATACCCGCGGTTGTCATCCACCAACCCGCGGTACACTTCTTGCTATTGTGTTTCATTTAAGCTTGTCTGACTCCACCACTTGCAAAGTCGCTTGTTTCGCCTACTTGGTATCCTCGCCGAATCAGATGTACTCATGCGGATTATCGATTGTCTCATTTTGTAGGGAAAAATTGAAATGGAAATGGAAGTTTTGACCAAATCGGAAGAGACACTTCGACCGGCTGGTCGAGCACGAGATGAGGTGAACGCCAATCCACATCTGGACAAACCGAAGTAAGTTTATCAGAAAAACAAAGGATTTTTTCTAGATAAGAAATGGGTTTGAAAATAGAGAGTTTCCAGTATTCGATAATCCTATCTCCACCATCTAGTAATCTCGAGCCGATTTTAACAGGTATATCTTGCACAATCACGTGACGTACAGACTGTCAATCGGTGTGAAGCTCGTCAGCAGCTCTGATTCCAGTGAAGAGACACACGACTGTTCTTAACCGGATCATGTATGCTAAAACAGCTCACCGGATACTAAACGACGGAATAGAAGCAAAATGTTATTGACAAACCATCAGCAACAACCGCTGACAGAGTGTTAAGGCGGCCGACATCTTGGCGACTAAACCTGAAGGTCGTGGGTTCGAACCCTCCCACCATGGGTCCGCTTCTCCACTTACTAGTCCACTGGGGACTGCGGCTGAGATGCTTTTCCCAGTTATCATCACTGTTTTTCCCACCCAATAGCAAGCATCAGTTCAACTGGCATCATGCATCTTACTGGATAAACCTGCTACCACAGTGAACAACTACTTCATTCCTGCAAACGCTTCTCAGCTCTCTCACTCCAACACTGGATGTTTGGCCGGAGTATTCAGAATTTATACGAAAAAGAAAATGAACGAGTTTGTCTGTTATTGTTCCCGTTGCTTGTGACACATCTGGTAATGGAAAAAATATAAAGCTGATTCTTGTCCCGATATCAGTTCCATTAGGTGTATACAAGACCGAAATAGGCCAGTTGTATATCGTAGAAAAAGAATAATGTATGCGGGAGAGGAATGTCCAGAATTCACCGTAAGAAACATGGGATCACGGAGCCAATACAAAACGCTAAGGGCTGCCTACTCTCCTAGATTTGAGTTCCATTAAGTGTATACGAGACGGAAATAGGCCAGTTGTATATCGTAGTTACCACATTTCGCGGACAGAAAACGTCTACCAGACTTCGGAATCCTCCTTTTTCGATATTTCAGGATAACATGCAAACTGATTAGTTAACCGACAATGGATTTATCCCACGAGTTGTCTTCACAAACGGATATCCCGAAAACGACTGAGCGTGTTGCGTCACTTATTGTCTGATCTAGGTTTCAGATTGGGGTAGAGAGAAGCCAAGTGATAAATGACGCCATACATTCCCCCGTTTTCGGATTACTCATGGAGCACCAGCAAAGTCTTTCCCGCCAATAGTTAATCGAACTTATTCAATCCTTTGCAAATTTTTCCCTAGTATATTGTGATGCAATGGGATGAATGCTGAGCATTGAAAACGAGCACGTTTGACAACTTGCATTTTCTCAACGTACCCGGTGGAAATTTTCAAGTAAACAAATATCCGATTCACATGGTGAGGTCAACTGCGGCCAAACTGTTCACCTTCGAATTGACGAAATCCTGACAAAAATCAACTACTACTGCCAAAATAACGCAGGCTGGCTGCAAGGTTTTCAGCCTACTAGTCTCTCCCTTGAGAGTAGAACAAGTCCTGTTTCTAGTTTCCCTGATTCAGACTCAAATTATATCATGTCTCCCTCAAGAAGAGTCGATTCCACAAAAACTGGTGACAGAAAGCTGCCATCGGGCGAGGACAGGTTGCAAGTAAGCAATCGATTAGGCCAACTAATCATTCGGATCCGTATCGTGCAATGACCGAGACGAGTGGGCATCCGTTCTCCTCCAGTTAGGCCACTCTTATGTTATTCTCATTAGACTGGCGTTAGGATAAAGCCTTATCGGAACGGTAGTATAACCCCTCGTTGTTCAGGAATTATCTGCACAAAAACAAACCCTCGTGATTGGCGGCGGTCAAGCGGATAAATCCGTGACGTTCGGATGTTCGAGTTTCGGGTCCCAATCATCTCGAAGAAAAGGCTGATGTAAGTGGGAGATGATTGTCCATAATTAACCGTAAGAAACATGAGATCACGGAGCCAAAGCCAATACAAAACACTAAGGGCTGCCTATTCTCCTGGATACTGGTTTAAACTGACACAAAATAGGACCTAAGCCCATCTCCAGCTTGTGACGCTTCCAATTTCGTGCGGTCTTTCACAGTCCAATACTATGTCTGTTGAGTTCAAAATCATAACACATCTGAAGTACACATACTACACTGCCTCATGAACCTAATTAGATCAAAAAATGTTTGATTTATCAAATTCGGCAAAAAGAGGAGTTTGATTTGCTAAAAACCACATTATGTCGTTTAAAGTGTTGAATACGCATATGCAAATGTATAAATGAGCTCATTTCAGTTTTAGTTTGCACAACCATTGGCCGTGGACCAACGTGCACTCGTTTCGGTTCCTTACTCACAGCACCATCTGTCCAAACAGAAAATCGATCTAGGGATAGTAGACGATCAACTGCAGAATAGTAAATTGAGAAACGATAGGGAAGAAGAAAGATTTCGAATGGAAGAACGCCAACGACTGTGACAGTGAGTCATGTCGCCTGTTGTTTCCAAGTGGCGCTTCTGGGGATTTCGTGAGCTCCAATCCGGTAGTCTAACTGTGTCTACACAGGCCAGTCCACTGGTTGAAGCTTTCATACTTTTTCCACCATGTCTTGGACTGCCTGACTCGAACCATCCTCCAACTATTACCTCCCTCGGCGAGCAACGTTCAACAAGACATTCGTCCTGTGGGCACGCGCAAAACACATCCCAACCAAGTTAACCTGTTCCGATCCAGTGCTTGTTGTAAGGGCTGGGTCCTAGCATCCGGTAGCTTGCTTCTAGCCTTCGATTTACTTAGTAATTTCTCCCACAATATTCTACTGATCCTGTGAAGTAAACGGTGTTCAAACACTAGAGTTCTTCGTAAGTCTTCTGCTCTTAGTAATCATGTTTTGGATCCTCGGAGCAATAACGATCTGACTGCTGCCGTGTATACTCGACCTTTGGTCAATAACCGGATGTCATACCAACGCCACAGATGCCTCATTCGTCTGTCGGTGCCCGCTCAAGCCCGTACACGTGCACTAACCACATCTTTGACAGTCGATAACAAGGTGAAATGCGATGTCTTCACTCGGCTAACGCAGGTGCGAGCCTGTCAAACGAGCGGATAACTGTGGTCAGAAATGTCTTCGAATGTGAAGAATTATGGTAATACCAAATGCGTTCACGCTTGGACTGTTTGAGAAACTGCAATATTGTGCAGAGAACTCCCAGCAATACACTCCGTTCAACGGGTGGGATCACGTAGGGACTTTTTACATACATAAATGAACCAGTCGGGCATGCAACGCTAGATCTACTCCTATGACGAGTGAATTTGCGAATGATCACATTTGCTGCGTCAGGCTAACCGAATGCAGTTTTGTTATGTGATTCGCACACTGATGTAGGTCACTTAGTTAAGTAGTCACGTGAATAACTCCCAGCTCGAAAATTTCCAGGTCCCAGCACCTTCTTCTGAGACAGATCAGGCTTGATATTTCGTATTTTCCCTTGTATACGCATGCTAAAGGGCTTATTGAAGGAGATACGGGTCTCATGATTGTAACATTTGTTCATGAATAATCACACGGTTTCCACAAGATCCGTCCAAAGAGCACTAAGAATATTTAAGGACGGTAAATGACATGCATGCTTCCAAAGTTTTTATTAGCCTAGTTGTTTTTACCATCCGCTTATTTTTGATGCAGTATTTTGGTTTTGATCACAAAATCCTAGCCTTGTCGCACACTCAAGGTCGTCTTCACGGGCAAAGACAGGAACTTAGGTCCCCTCTTTGTTCTGATTGCTAAAGCCAACACGCTTAGTCGGATTTATTCTGACCGGACTATCTTACAGACGGTCTCAAACTTATCGCTTCGATCCATGGGTCAAGCTTATTTGTCAAGCATGTGAAATCCGTAGGCTAAGTTGATTTACGCGCACAGTGACCGGATCTATGGAAATCATTTCTTTTACGTGAAGGGACTACGTCGATTCGACCATTGTAAATTGGCTCACAACTGATTAAACAATTACGAGCAAACTGACCTCATTCCGTGTGAGCAATAGGGGTGAACTGATTAGGTGATGGAGATAACAGCTTGCTACCAGTTAAGCTTTGCATGAAACCGAGACTCTGTGAGTAATCGATAAATGAGCTATTCAAACTTACGCCTATCAAGTCCATCGTTAGTTGACTGAGAGTGCATACCGCAAAATCACTCACAAATCGATTTTTGCATTTTATTTTCCCCTAACCCAATCAGTCGACCAGAAACATCATTTTTGTGGTTTACCTCGCCTTGGAAGACGTTCAAATTCATTATCTGGAAAAAATGTAAATGGGTTTTCATCGGTATCTTGATTGCCGTGCTCGTCGGTCTTCTAATCGCTTTGTTCATATATGCCATCCCGGTGAGTATGCAGTTTATTTGAGTATTTGATGGTTTCTATCATTCGTTTAGTTTTGACCTTCCGGGTCTCTATATAGAGTACCGTCCATTTACTGTCCCGAAATCTGCTCCCCAGACTGCCAGTCCTAGCTCCAGATCAGCATAGCCCCTCTCCAATTGCTCAAGTGAAAACAACCAAATCAACTGCCACAAAATCTCATCTTACTGAGTGAAATCCTCCTGTTTATAGGTTACTTTGTCTGCATATTTGCGTCTGGGAGACTGCGATTATTTCATCGGTTGTTCGGGCTGCGCTTTGATTGGTCCATTTTGTTCGCTCGATCTAGTTCAGATCGTTTTCTTGTCCAATCCGGACAGCTCATCCTGATTGGTTGGCCTAACTCACAGCATGACTTTCTCAGGTTGCGTCTAAACAATCTTGTCTTTTAATTACGCCACTCTGTTGGCTGGCCGCTGATGGCCAATAAGATAACGGGCCTCAATCTGGTCTTGTGCTCTGCACTTCCTCGCTGTTTGGCAGGACCGGGTTACACCCACGCCCATGTATCGATCGCGATTTGTCTGGCACAGTCCAGTGTTGTGCAACCATCGATAGCCAATGAAACAGCTTTATCAGACTCAGACGCAATGCTGAATAAACTATCATCTCGCTGCATTTGTCCGTCTCAAGCACACTTGTGATTGATCAGTATGTAATGTGGAATCTGATTTGTCAAATCATGTGATCAGGCTTATGTCATTTGCATGGTAAAATGCTTTCTCTGCCCGAAGAACATTGTCTACTCAATACCATCAGGAAAGTAACTCATGCCACTGAAAACTTCGAATGGACTAAAGCAATTCGGTAAAATTCACCTACCTCTGAACATATCCGTTTCCGTTCCCTTGTTATCTATCTCATCTAAGGTGTTTATGAGCCAGTAACTAAGTTCACACTGATATCCTTCAGTCTAGTTCTTCAGCCCAAAAATCTGAGACACCAAACGTTTGGACTATGCAGGTTTTTCTAGCAGCTATTCCATATGTGCCTGACGCGAAGGCCTCACGTAGTGTACTCGATAGGACCGCTCCCTGCACTAGTCGTGATGGCGTTGTGTTGTGTTTATTTCGCCCCGGAACCGGTAACATCAACGGCGCAAGTGGTGAACCGCAGCTTGTTGCACGTTCAGTGCGTGCATCAGTTCCAGGCCGAAAGATGGCAGGACACGTACATCAGCGAATTGTTGTTTTTGTTGTCTGCAATGTGAGAAATAGCACGACTGCGAGGTACATCAGTTCTGAGACAGCCTGTCTTGTTGAACTAGAACATTCCGCTTCATTATGATAGCCAGAAGACGGAGACAAATACATGTGGAAGGAGTCTGTTTCTTCTAAATGAGACACCCTGGTGAAAACATTGGTTCGTTCATTCCTGCCTTCAACTGGTTCCCTTCATTGATCTGAACAAAATAGGGGAATACCTCTCGGAATCAATAAAACTGTTTATAATTTGAAAACTGAGGAGTCTCGAGAATGCTTTAGGTAGGCCAATTTAATTAGGCTCTCGATGTTCGCTTACTGGTATTGCATCCGCAGACAGGTAATATTTATTTAACCAAAGTTTGTTGACAGACTCACCGTCATTGGAAGCGATCGTGGCGGGCAAATCCGGTGCAGGTCGACCGGATGCTGTTTTCTTGACAGGGTTTGCAACTTGTCTATCTGTTCCCACAAGCTTTCGTTTACGGGTTGTCTGTCACCATGAGCGATTCTTCTCCCATACTTAGCTTTCCTTGAGAAGACTCGACGTGCAGCACAGTAATGCGAGAATGAGTACGCGGTGATCGTTAGAGGCCAATGACAAATGTTCTTGTTAGTACGTTTTCCGACCGGTTTAGTTTGGGATCTTCTATACTATCGAAACGTTTTACAAGCACTGTCATCGTTTCTCGACAGATCACTTTTCCAACGCTAGCCGAATCTTGCCGTAATTCAATCGTTCATTTTTTCCCCTTCTATTTTAGCAATTGCTGGCACGAAAAATGGTTGGCGTCTAGATGACTGGAAGATGAACCGTGACCCCGACCACAGTCGATCATCGATGGCTTATTTTGCTACTCATTTCACTTTTTGTCGTAATTCGAGGTTTACCGGACGTTCTTGCTTATAAAACCTCACTCGAATCCGAGAATATTGGGTTCATCAGTTCTACCGTTTAATGGAAAACGGCTACAACAACGAGAGGACAACAACGACATATGCACGCTGGTTTTCATGTTTCATCGTAATTTTGTCACAACATTCCCTTCTTGAGGTCGTACCAGTTGGTCTCATGCCGTGTCCCGTACGCCGACCACCATCGCAAGCCCCGGTTCGGTGTTTCTGCCATCGTTGTTGTCGACTAGGCCACCTCAGCATGGAAATTACACCCATCAGCTTCAGTATTCTCTATTCGAATGTCCCACTAGGTTTTATCTATTTTACTACATCTCTCTATTCGCCCGCCCGTCTGTTTGTTGCACGGATTGCGTAATGCCGAGTTGTTTTTTCTAACCGGAACCGGTCATTTGTTCTCGCTGATTCTAACAAGCCCAAACGATACTCTCTGTACCTCGCAAACTTGTGATACATTCGGATTGCCATGGTTGTTCTTCCAAACAGTAATGACAATGGCAATCTTATAATCTTGTAATCTATCGGTTTGAGCGCCGCATCAGTGATTTTTTCTTGCCTCAATCTACGCCAGATCCCACTTTGGAAGTCCGTCTTACAATTTAGATGTTCTAGGCATTCTTATTCGTGTTTATTTTCTTTCACTGTTCTTTACTGCCTACTTTAATCTGCAATTCATCAACGTGTGGGATTTCATATAGAAAGTCATTTGCCCTGGTTTTGTATTTCTGCGCCAATTTTTCCCCACCCTTGCGCCCTGCCTATTCCCCTCTCCCCATGCGGCTGTCGTCGTATCTTCCACCGTCTTGGGGATCATTGCTGAAATATCCAGTTCGAGCTTTGTTCACAATTTTTATCGATTTATGACCACGTAACCTTTTGTTCACACAAAAAATGTATGTTTGTAAACAGCCCGACCTCAGTTGACTTTTGTTTGTCTCGATTTAGCACGGGGCCAATGGGCCTCGGTTGTTCATACTTCTTTTTTCCTCTCCTCTGTCAATGACTCGCCTGTCTCCTCTTGTCCATCTCTAAACTGCGGCCCAGAACTTTCAAGCGTACATGACCGCGCGTGTCAATGAACACTCATTGGAACAATATTCCGGCTGTTTTGGTATCCATGAAGAAGAAAACCGATCGGCCGCGTTGTTGAGTCTTTGGCCCAGTCGTCAAACCATCCCATTAGATCGATGCTTCCATTCCGGGTGAAAAAAAACCCAGTACAGTTGAGTATAGTGTATCTTGTGAAATACTCTCTCGTTTTTGATGTTTTGTATTTAATGGACAAATCGTACTGGAGAACTGAATCTATTCCACGCTAAAGGTGACCGTATCAGAAGTTTCATTATCCGAATTAATTCAACGTAATTGTCAGGTTACTTTCTTCTCATCCGACATTTGACGTTATGGATCGATAAAGTGGGCAAACCGTTAAGTGAATTTCTCGTCTGTCAACAATACATGCGGAACAAGTGACCAGTTTATAGACTGGTAAACAACCTAGGAACGTAAATCTGACATCACATCCCGGGGAACATTAGGGATTTTAAACAAGCAGACTGGCAAGTAAAATAAATGCCCTGAATTACTTAGTAGGTCACATGAACTTTCAAGTGCACGCAGCCCAGGTGATTGGTCTGTTCGGTCAAAGCCGGGTATATATATATATATATATATATATATATATATATATATATATATATATATATATTACAAGAATTGTCCAACTGACCTCTACCTGCTTATACGCCCATCTGTAACCGGGTCACTGAGAGACCAAAATGGGTTGTTTCTACCGTAAAAACCGAAGCACGGTTTGCGCAGTGTATCCGGGACCACTTCACCGTCTGTGCACACTTGCGTACTGCAATCACTGGGGTTGTTTAGCTAGTCAGTAAGAGTACGCATTGGAAACTTGAAGCAATATTAAAGTGATTAATAAGTCATACGACAAGCGGGGTGGTGAATAAGAGAGTAAGTGTCCAATCGATTTGCCTAGCCATCTGTGACATGTACTTCACACCCGTTCTCCTGTCGGGAACCGCTTGGGTATTCCCGCGACCACATCAGTCTTCCGTAGTGATTCACGCGTATCTCCATGTCGGATGGAAAGTACACAAGTTGGGCACCATTGTGTGTAGCCATTTGTCCTATGCGTTTTTTTAAGTGTCGACGGTCAGCCGCTTGTGAGAACCCTAAAATGGGAAATTCACTTGATATCTATGGGCGATTAGAGTTGACCGACCCAGGAATTTGTCAAATACTGTGTGAACCTTGTCCGTTGGATTTTTCCTGCTTTGACCGTGTGCTAGATAATTATGGGCTCAATCAAGTGTTATGATACTCAATAGAACTATTCTGGTCCACAATTTAAAACTTCTGTTTGCCTTAGGTACAAGACTGCACGTGACCCTCTGTACCAGCACGGCTAGTTCTTTGCATGCGGTAACTTGCAACAACTTTCTGATTGAAACCATTTAAGGATTTCGAAATTACTTGGGAGTGGATATTGTGTTATTCTCGATCCCAGTTCCTGGACAATGAGAAGTGGGTGAGATATTTTTTGCGTTTTGTTCGTTTTGTTCATCGAGCCGGCACCCAGATGTCCAATTGTTTGTTCGATGAACCGAACCGATCTGAGTGAATCTTGACCGAAATTTTGATTAGACTTGTCGCGTTATTGGAAATTCAAATCGTTTAGTAAGATCACTCGATATCCAAACGATGAATTGTTCGTTCACCCCGATCTCCGGCACCCAAAATGGTTCGATCGCTTCGGTTTGGAAGAATCAGTATATCCAACATGACCGAACTAACTGATCATGCGAACAAACGATACCAGAGCTGACTTGCATTCCTTACCACTTCGTCTAATAGTTTTAGCGTTAAAAATGATATCTTATCTGTGACTATATGTATTTTTCTTTAGAGTTGAGAAAGCTTACATTAAGTTAATACGTTTATCGTGACATTTCGATCTAAACTAGGACTCGTTGTCAAACGTGAATGAGTGATATATATATATATATATATATATTGTGGAGCTTAGACGTATCCTGAGCTATCAAGTTCATTGTCACGATTCGG
Source organism: Fasciolopsis buskii (assembly GCA_008360955.1). Taxonomy (NCBI): domain Eukaryota; kingdom Metazoa; phylum Platyhelminthes; class Trematoda; order Plagiorchiida; family Fasciolidae; genus Fasciolopsis; species Fasciolopsis buskii. Next base: position 158,953 of record LUCM01000194.1, read on the forward strand.
TCAGCACTAGGACTCGTTGTCAGAAGTGAATGGGTGACTGAATGGAATATAGATATGCACATATCCCTCCCGATGAGATTGCACTTTCCTGATGCTGCCTTGGCTTGCTTGCCTCCATGACTCGAAGAACTATACCAGGTAGCTTATCTCAAGTCGAAGATCCAGTCATGCCTAGAAGGTCAATGGGTATTGGTCTGACGAATTGGTCTCCTGTTCCTCTAGGTTGAGGGTCGAGTTGAGTTAGCAGCTAAGTTAGAAAAATTGAATGGAAGAATAATTGGACCAAGTAGACAGGCCTCCACCCAGTTACTACCCGCTGCCTTGCGGTCAGGTTCTTGTTAAAATCAAAGGTTTTGGTTGGAAACTGATTCTTCTCTCGGTTGGTGCCTGGACTTCTCAGCAGCCTTCATCCAAAAAATCCCCAATGATTAGTACAAACAAAATAAAATTCAGACTGCGTCGGCTGTCGCTCCGGATAATCAGGGCCGCAGGTTGGCTAGTGATGAGAATAGGCCTGCACCCGTCGATTCCCCATTAACTTTCGAATCACAGGCTCCAATTAGGATTCCCGAAGATAAACCCCATCGGTGGTGAGAGCAGCCGCGAAGTACCAATAGTCCGAATACCTCCAACATTGTTTCTGCAGGGAACCTTTCTAATTTCCGCTCTTTCGATGCAGTGACCACGCGAGTTACCATGAAGAACTGCGGCTCGATGGATTTATCTGGTGGTAACATTAGGAGAAAGGGAAAACAGCTCGGAATTATTACTTGAAGCAAAATGTCTACACAATCACCCAACTAAAACAACAGGCTTTTCTAGGTAGAACTGTTGAAACTCAAGATCGATGAATGCTGTCTCCGTAGCGCGCATGCAGGATCTGACCTTCGTGATCACTCTTCGTACCACAGACGCAACCTTATTCTCTTGTTTCACTCTTCTCGTGTCCAGTGATCCGGCTTCGAGCGCTCGTAATCAGGTTGGCCTTGGGATCTCTCTGGGTATGTGCGCGGAGCGCGCACTGTTAGTCTGGATCCCAGTGAACAGTCGTTCATGTGCAGTTCGGTTGGACGGTCCTGTGCATGTCAATAGTAGTCAATTGAACAACGAAGATCGTTTCATCCAAGTTTACTCTGATCACAAGCTGCTTCTGATGAACACCAGTTTTTGTCATAAAAGCCACATCGTGCTAACCTGGCTCCCTCCTTCGCAGGATTGAATCCAAATCGATCACATTGCCATCGTTCACCGGTGTTGCAGACCAATTGAGGATTGTCAATCATTCTGGTCCACAATTGTGGACTCAGATCATACTTTGATCCGAGCTCGCTGTTGTTTGTGCCTGGTCCGTGGTCATACCTGCAAAAAAACCACTTGCCCAGCACACTGATTCTAGACGATAGTCGCCGACTACAATTCCACTCGGAATTCTCAATGCAGTTTTCGCCTCAACAAAAATTCCTAAGGTCCGAGCAAAAAATCCGCGCCACATGAACTCCAGAAATTACGTATATCCTCGCAATCATTTCCAACGTTGGATGCTCACAGATCCGTCATTTCGGATGCAACATGCACTGGGGTACGTAGATCAGTGAGGCGTCAACTGACCAGGAGTTCGAGAAATTACCTCGAGCACTGGTGTATAGGAAAATGCAGAGAATTGGAAAAGCGGCACCTATCAGAAATATTAACAATCATTATCGACTGATCAGGTCTATTGGTCCACGGAAGCCGAGCTTAAGCAAGGCGATTAAGAAATCCGACGACACAATGAAGCATTCTAAAGACGGCCGGCTGGCACGTTGGGCAGAACACTTCGGGGAGCAGTTTAGTTGACCCAGAGGCACAGCGGGTCTTCGAGTTATGCCGGCATAGGAGCCAATCCAGGTGGATACCAGCCCTCCATCGCAAATGGATGTAATGAAAAAAAGAGTTTCCTTAAAAGGCATAAGCCAGCCAGACCGGATGGACTGCCGCTATTCATGTTCATGAATGGCGGCGAAGTGTTAAAATTAGAGTTAACAAAATTCCTGGAATCGGATCAATATACACAACGGAAGAGGTCCATGAAGACTGATGTGGATCGGTGATTTGGCCGATTTAAAAGAAAGCTGATGTGAAAACCACAAAGGAATTACTTTTGTAAGCACTTCATCCAAACTGCTGGCAGGTATTATCCCCTGTCAATTATCTAGTAGTCGTGAAAGATGCATGTGTGAGAATCAAGCCGGTTTTCGTCACGGTTAGGCATTACACCGCAGCTCGTAGAACACAGACACGTTTCGTTAACCCACGACTTCTGAATTTCTTGATTTGAAGGTAGCTTTTGACCCAGTCGATCGTGCAGTTAGTTGTTCCACCCTGTCTCTCACATTGAAAGGTATGCATTTCATTCATCCAATCTGTGCATACGAACAGCCGAAGTCGAGTTCGTGGTTGCGAGGATGTTTTATTCGAATTCACCAAGAGAAATGGTGTTCGTCAAGTTTGCCATCTTTCACCTTTCTTTTTTAACCCCGTCATTCAAATGGTTACGGAGATAGCACCATCCTCATACGAGAATGATGGCTTTGATATTTGCCCAAACGATGTGGTGCTACTGAGTGAAGATCCAAATAAGTTGCGAGTTTATCTCCATCATCTGAACGATAGTGTGAGTAAGCTTGATATGGGTCTTTTACCTTCGACGTGTAAAATGCTGTTCCGTGTCTGGATTGGCTCAAATCAGAACCCTGTTCTTGCAGAGAAGCAACTGGATGAGGTGAACGAGTTTAATTACTTCGGTATTTGTATCTCACCTGATGGTCGTATATCAGATGAAGTATCTTCGGAGCAGAGAGAAGGCTCGATTGTTATTTGGTAATTTGAGGCATCTGTGGGGTCGACATGACATCTGGTTATCGATCAAAGATCGAGTTCACACGAAAGCAGTGATGTCCGTATTGCTCTACAGCTCTGAAACACGACCGCTGAGCGCAGATTTGCGAAGATCTTTTGTTTAAATACCGTTCACCTCACATTATTGGTGGAACATGGTGGGGAAATTTTGTGAGTCACTCAGAAGTTAGGTTTAAGTTACTGAGCCTTAGTAGCTAAAAGTGGTTGGAACATTTTGCAAAGAATTTGAATATTGGTGTGTTTTGAAGCTGAGATTGGGAAATTTCAAGTTTTTATGGGAACTGAGATTGGCGTTTAGATCACAGACATTTCATTACCGGCCCAGTTGACACCATCTGTGCGTAATCGGTGACTTGTATATTCGGTTGCATTTGTAGTACTGCTGTTCCGCTTTGACCTCGACTCCGGAGTAAGTCCGCCTTGCAGGTTGCATGGTCATAAACCTTGACCTAGCCATGTTTCTAACCAAGGGGACAATATCATTTTTAGCAGCGTTATTAATTTTTGCAAAGTTGCCAATTTTAGCAATGTTACTAGTGTTATGTGGTTGTGAGATCCCTTAATATCTCTTCCCGAGGCTTAGGAAGACTATTCATTCATTCTGGTCACGGTTTACATTGCGGACCAAGCGAACGCAAGACATTCGAAGGAGTTCCTGGAAGCTTGGCACTCGTCAACGGCTTCCATCAACAAGCATACTGAGCTGAGCTGAATATATACTGAACTAAAGCGCAAGGTTTGAGTGGACTGGCTGGTGCAAGCTTTCGGGAGTTTAAAAGAAACAGCCATTCCAAGGTGGTGGTATCTAACACCGTACCCAGTTAAAGAGCATCTCACAATCACATTACACGAATTAGCAACATTGACAAGATTCGTGACGTTGGTAAATTGGTAACTTTGTTAAAACCGATATCGTTCCTGAAGTTACAAACATTACTAGTTCAAGGTCGACGCCACAGCAGCCGGTAGGGCGGGCTTACTCTGGGGCAAGTTCAAACCGGGACAGCGGTTTTACAAATGCAGCCGAATAGAAGTGTCATTTCCAGGGCACTGATGATGTCAACTCGACGTGTGATGAAACGCTTGAGCGCTAAACGCCAATCTCATCTTGAAGAATTTTAGAAACGTGGTCGGGACATTTTTCGCGCGTGTCCACAAAACGCCCTCCTTGTTGTAAGCCGTTTTTCGAGTCAGGTAATAGCTGGAGGATGGTTCGAGTCAGGCAGTCCAGGACATGGGGGAAAAAGTATGAAAGCTTCAACCAGTGGACTGGCCTGTGTAGACACAGTTAGACTACCGGATTGGAGCTCACGAAATCCCCAGAAGCGCCAATTGGAAACAACAGGCGACATGACTCACTGTCACAGTCGTTGGCGTTCTTCCATTCGAAACCTTTCTTCTTCCCTATCGTTTCTCAATTTACTATTCTGCAGTTGATCGTCTACTATCCCTAGATCGATTTTCTGTTTGGACAGATGGTGTTGTGAGTAAGGAACCGAAACGAGTGCACGTTGGTCCACGGCCAATGGTTGTGCAAACTAAAACTGAAATGAGCTCATTTATACATTTGCATATGCGTATTCAACACTTTAAACGACATAATATGTTTTTTTAGCAAATCAAACTCCTCTATTTGCCGAATTTGATAAATCAAACATTTTTTGATCTAATTAGGTTCATGAGGCAGTGTAGTATGTGTACTTCAGATGTGTTGTGATTTTGAACTGAACGGACATAGTATTGGACTGGGAAAGACCGCACGAAATTGGAAGCGTAACAAGCTGGAGATGGGCTTAGGTCCTATTTTGTGTCAGTTTAAACCAGTATCCAGGAGAATAGGCAGCCCTTAGTGTTTTGTATTGGCTTTGGCTCCGTGATCTCATGTTTCTTACGGTTAATTATGGACATTCATCTCCCACTTACATCAGCCTTTTCTTCGAGATGATTGGGATCCGCAACTCTGACATCCGAACGTCACGGACTTATCCGCTTGACCGCCGCCAATCACGAGGGTTTGTTTTTGTGCAGATAATTCCCGAACAACGAGTGGTTATACTACCGTTCCGATAAGGCTTTTTCCTAACGCCAGTCTAATGAGAATAACATAAGAGCGGCCTAACTGGAGGAGAACGGATGCCCACTCATCTCGGTCATTGCACGATACGGATCCGAATGATTAGTTGGCCTAATCGATTGCTTACTTGCAACCTGTCCTCGCCCGATGGCAGCTTTCTGTCACCAGTTTTTGTGGAATCGACTCTTCTTGAGGGAGACATGATATAATTTGAGTCTGAATCAGGGAAACTAGAAACAGAACTTGTTCTACTCTCAAGGGAGAGACTAGTAGGCTGAAAACCTTGCAGCCAGCCCTGCGTTATTTTGGCAGTAGTGGTTGGTTTATGTCAGGATTTCGTCAATTCGAAGGTGAACAGTTTGGCCGCAGTTGACCTCACCATGTGAATCGGATATTTGTTTACTTGAAAATTTCCACCGGGTACGTTGAGAAAATGCAAGTTGTCAAACGTGCTCGTTTTCAATGCTCTGCATTCATCCCATTGCATCACAATATACTAGGGAAAAATTTGCAAAGGATTGAATAAGTTCGATTAACTATTGGCGGGAAAGACTTTGCTGGTGCTCCATGAGTAATCCGAAAACGGGGGAATGTATGGCGTCATTTATCACTTGGCTTCTCTCTACCCCAATCTGAAACCTAGATCAGACAATAAGTGACGCAGCACGCTCAGTCGTTTTCGAGATATCCGTTTGCGAAGGCAACTCGTGGGATAAATCCATTGTCGGTTGACTAATCAGTTTGCATGTTATCCTGAAATATCGAAAAAGGAGGATTCCGAAATCTGGTAGACGTTTTCTGTCCGCGAAATGTGGTAATTAGCGAAGTCACAGTTGTTTTTTCTCGCTCATAGCGTGGATAAATGTTGCCTTTTGGGACAGACATACTTCATCACACGGTGGCACTTCGGATAAGGGATCGAACCATTTAAAAGGGATTTGGTGTAGTCTAATCAATTTTAGGCATTGTATTATTTTGACTGATTTGAAATACTCACGGGAAAGGTTGAGGATAGGAACCACGTCCAGATATCTTTGTGGGTGTATCGGCTTCCATCCTAATAATAATTTCAATTTTTGCGAAATTGGTGTTGATTGGAGCTCATGTTGTTTGTGAGTAAAAGGATCGCAGGCCATGTATTTTGGCTTGGCAACAAGTTAAAATTGATAACCCATACAATCGGTGAGTTACATATACGCGCTCCTACCAGGTCACGTGATTCCCGCACTCGTCTGTCCAGAATGGTCTTGAGTCAGAAATTCAAATGCCCAAGACGCGTATACCTCGGGCGAGACCTACATATCCTCGTCTGCGATTGGATGCAATCGACTGTACTTTGTTTTGCTTACTAAGTCCTTGTCATCCAGCCGTCGTCCGATGTCCTCGATGACCTTGAATTGGAAGACATTTGCGTTTGACTGTTTTTCCCCTACAATCGACCGACCTTGCCTTCGGTCGTTGAGACGTGGACCGGGGTTACACGCCGTTTTTTCATTGCCTGAAAGTATCGCTTGGTGAATGTACCGATCCGTTGAATTCGGATCTCTGTGCATAGAGTATTTCGGGTTGAAACCCACCTCTTTGATCATTAGGGTGCACAATCAGTTGAATTAACTGCTATTCATCACATCGTGCACATTGTCCAATCCAGCACGTCATTTAATTTAATTTAATTATTTAAAACGTCCCAGGTTTCGTGAAAATTCCCTTTTACTCCTCTGACCGGCCCCGGTAATTTAACAATCATCTAGAATGAAAGTACGCTGCTGGTATAAAATAAAATGAATCACGTCTTGTAACCAGTCCATGTTCTTGCGTTCGACTAGTCGGTTTTTCGCGGTAACGGTCGGTGTGGCACTTGAGGCAGCTTATCCATTTGATTTTGCACATCATATTTCTTCTTCTTCCCTCGGTCTTTATTTCATCTTTTAATCCCTGTGAGAGAGCCTTTTCTTGGATTCCGACTATCTGCAAGTGACTGTAGTGTTTTGGGATGGAGGCAGTTCTTCAAGGCATAACACTCACGTCGTTAGTTCGACGAGAGGACAAAATGACGAAATAATTGACAAGAATTGAAGAATAAAATTGAACAAACCACCCAGAACAGAACCAGAGAGTCTTGTAAGAAGAAAGCCTGCCTGACAGAGCTCTAGCATCGACAAAGATACAGTTGCTGCGACTAGATCTCGATATCAATCGACACAAGAAAACCGCTGATGGCGGTAGAGGCAGTCGCTACACAGGCCTAAACAGGCCTTGAACAGGACTTGGAAAGCCATAGGAAAGGGTGCCAAGGTTAAAGGAAATCTAGGAGAGAAGTATTCTCTCAACCGGAAACGTCATGTACTGGTTGTTGGAGGCTTTCGCACTTACTCCTGTGGCTATTTCAAATACGTTCTTGACGTACAGCACAGTAATAGTGTTTTGCTTGTCCGTCCTCTTTGGTTTCATTCTTTACTCATTTCCAATGCGCTTTTGTCTACGAAATGCTTCGGCTACAATTTCCGCTGAAAAATCTGAAAAACTCGGTTTTCTTTTTTGTTCCCAACCCTGTTGTAGTGCGGTTGAATTTTGCTTCCTTCAAAGGGGTCCAAATGTGTGGAAATTCGAGGCTGTACAAGTGGCGCGCACAGGTTATTTTGGTGAAAATCCCAGCTCAGTCGGGTGGCCATGTTTCTCTCGTCCGTGTTCGTTTCATGCATTTCAGCCATTATCATCTTCCTTGTCTAGCGTTCCTTGATCCGTTTGCCTGGTTCATTCTGGTCGTAATTTCTAGACCCGCATGCAAATCGTTCGTCCATTCATTATTCCAACTCCGCTATCTCACCGTCTCTTCCGTGAAGGCTTCTGAGGTCCATGTTCGAATTTCTCCATTTGACACTCATTCGTAATCTTACCATGTGGATAGTGCTTATTAATTATCGCTATCATTAAATCTAACGCCTTCAAGTCGGTCGTCTTGACTGCAGCTCAATTCTAGCCCGCCCAACCAAACGAGGACGATCAAATGACCTCTGAACCCTCAGCACAACAGTTTCCTTTATCTGTGACAGTCAAATGACTTATACAGATCCACGCAAGGTGGTATTTTGGTTGACTGCCCTCCGTCTAACGTCGCCATCGTCCAACTCCCTAGTCTTCGTATCAGATGCTGCCTTCGCTCCCCTTTGAGCGTATCATACAATGAAACCACTTTCAGTCAGTCTGCGAGTGAGAGGGCTTAGCTGACTCCCTGCTTGTCCTTGGGCTAGCTGTCGTTCTAATTCCAATAATATTACACTATGTGACGCTACTCAAACCAAAGTTCAATCAGTGTATTTACATGCAAACTCAGAAACGGTAGTATTGGTGGCGACGACATCCCTAGTACGGTTGCAAACATAAGTTGCGCCGAGTGACTTTGAGATCTCGATATCATTTAAGGGGGTTTCGTTTCGTGATCAGTTTATCGCTATCGGTAACTCTTGCGATTTACAACCCTTTTAATCCATCACGAAAGATCAACTAGACTCAAGCCGGTCAGCGCGACCCTCAGGTAGTTGTCACTTTTTTTGGTCTTCATCCCTAGCACCAGTTTCACTCATCTCTGAACTTGTCATGAAAAGCCGGCCACTTTAACTGGCTTCCACGAACCACGGTGCATGGCTGAATCCGACTTTGTTCACCGGCTTTCAGTCGATCAAATTTTCATTCCCTACATGCCTGTGATGTCAGGGGAGTGGGTCAGTTAGTCATTTTTCGGGACGCAAGTCTGCGCCAAGTAGGCAAAACTTATCCCACCGCATCAAAGAGTCAGCAAGCCCTCTTTAGTGGTTCGACGTGGCAAACAGCCTCATTCAAGTGGATGTTTCTCAGCAGCTGTCCACTTTTGGCTTTGGGTCGTAATATTGTTGAAATCGAGTAACGTCCTAAATGATCCGATCTCTGCCCTAAGTATCGTTGGAGTGCGCATGTCTGTGTCCCTTCGTCGTTGTTTCTCGGTTCTCCTAGTTAAGTGTATCTTAGCAGTTCAACACAGTTAGAAGTAATAATGATGTAAACATATCTTCTTCCATCACAACCATTGTACCCTAGTAATCTCGGAGTTTTTATAATGACTTCGACAACCGGCCCTTTGATCATATTTCCGCGCAAACTCTACCAACGTGATTTGTTGTAACTGTTTCCAGTTCGCATGAAACTTTTGTAGTTCGTGTTATTTTTTGACCGTTATTTGACGGTTTGGCCAATCAGCATTTTATCTTATTCATTTTCGAGACGGTTTGTTTTCCCGAATTTCGTTGTACAAAAATGTCTGTCTGCGCATGTGAATCACCCACTGTCCCAACAGGCCACGTGATTCGGCGTGGCAAAGCAAACATTGTGCCAGGGTCAAGCGTTTGCGTGATTTTGTTGTTTGTTCAACTTGTGTGCATTGCTAGCGGCGATTAGATCAAACAGGCTCAAAGCGACGGGGGACAACCGTGTATCTGAGTTGCCAACTTCGGTCAGAACACAACGAGATAGGTATGTCTTCGTGTGTTTACTAGATTAATCTACTATTTCTAGATGGTCCCCTAGAACCTATTTGGGTCACATTAACTTGTCGTAAATAAAACTAACTTCTTAATGTGACTCAGTAACAGGTACCCGTTAGTTTGAATGTGTGATTCAACAGTCTTACTGTACTTCATGCTCCCGAGTACCTGTCGTGCATCCAACGAGTCGGTCGCATCCTAGGCCGTGATCGCGTAGCTTTTTAGTGACATCGCTCTTTTGGAGAAAAGTGACGCTTTTGTTTCTGATTTTACAACATTTGTTAGGTCACGTTCTATCGACTAAGAGGATTTCGTCGACAGCAGCTTTAGGAGCTGATGGAAAACATGCCCGTGTGACACATACCGACTTTCATCTATGGCTTTGTGACTGCAATTTGCAATTTGTCGTTGTTAATCCTAGCTGGCCCTCACTATCAACCGGATTATAGAGAGCTTGACGATCAGGTAGACATTTCGATTTCTTTTCGATCTGTGAGGTCATTCCGGGTCCAATTCGATTCGTCTCTTTTCATAATTAGTGAACTGTTCTCATTTGTAAAATTGCTGATAGACACCATGAGATCCAAGTTGGGGGGGGGGGTGAGGTTCCAGTACAATGAACTGGTGGAAGCAGTTGCAGAAGAAATGTTCAAAGCTTTTAAAATGAACTGGGCCCGAAGTTGTTGAATACAGTTTATCTTATCTTTGAAGCGAATTGTTTTGTGGAATAGGAAGTCCACTTCCGCACTATATATCCGAAAGTCGACTCCACCAGCCGGAATCGAATCGGCGACCCTCCGCTTGCCGGGGACCTGATCTATCTCCGAGATACAGTGATGGCTCTCGGATGTGACCAAACATCCAGTCTTGTCCGAACCACCATTCCAACTGATTCGTAATGATAACGAACTATCTAAAATCGAAAACACTAATGTTGAAAATGCTGGATAAACTGTCGTGCAAGATATCGATCTTCCAAGCAGATATGCTTGATTTAAAACGTTTTTTGTATTTCGATCGATGGGTCTGTTCACAAGGTGTTCATTAGGTTGCTCTTCTTTTCAATTACGTCTGGAATGACTGACCTCTGTTTCCAAGGTGAAGTTCCCCAAATAATAATGGTTACAATACGGTACATTATTCCTGTTTTATTTTTGTGAGCCACCAACCATTCATCTACTTCGACAAAAATTAGTTATTTGGCCGACAAATACACAATTAAGCAAGTGTTCAGCTGCACCGGTTTTGGTGGGCGATTTGTTAGCCATGTGTGTCCTTCGTACCACTAACTGCATTGTCCCTAATTCTATGTGATTAGCACTTGCCTGCATGTGAGAAATTTGCCCACAAAATTCTTTCTGGTCCCACTCATCCTCTGCACAACAATCTTTCAAAGTGCCGTTCTTACATTTCAACACGATCCGCTTTTCGTTCCACACCTTCTAGAATCAATATCTATGGGAACTCCACTGTCTCATATTTAGCACTCATTTTGACAAAGCGTGACCGTGTTTCAGCCGAATTACTGAGCAACCTATCATACTGTGCTCCGATAATTCATTGATGAGTTTTTATATTTTTTGCAAGGTGATGAGTGTAAATTTGTCTCCTATTTTATTTTTACCTTCACATTTTTTGACTGAAGTGTGACATTATTTATTGTACGCAAAAGTCTATACAATACAATACAATTGTATGTCGATGAATCACAATCCACTTGGAGGCAGAAAAAGTGACAGTTCCCTTCATGTTGTCTTCATCGGTGAATCGTACACTGACTAAAAGTCAATCCCTTTGTCCCAGTCATTTTGCACAGTTTTGGTACCCGAAATGACTGCTTCTGCCACAGCTAAGAATCTGGCGAATTAGCCATGTCTCCGTTCAGTTCTCCGGCTTTACGGTTTATCACTGGGATCGATGTCTGAACAAACTTAACTTGGTAGTTCTAAGGGGCCTGGACGGGAGGTGATGGTCCAACGGTAAAACACACGCCGTCAAGTTGGAAAGCCCGCGGTGTAACGGTGGACTTGCACCAAATGATGTAGTTTAACGGCAGCGTGATCGGAGTTTGATCCTTCCAAGTGGAAAGTTGATCAAATAGTCCAAGCTCTGTGGGTGCAGTCAGCCGAGCAGAATTCTCGAGTCTCTTGATGTTTCTATGACCATTCACAGCGTATTCGTAAATGCCATTCTGTGAGCTGCCTTTGAATGGTACCAACCTACGATTTTCCCTGAACCAAACATGTCGAATGTATATTTCATTAGGTACTCAGACACATCATCCGTCCTGTAGACTATTGAAGCAAACTTCTACTCCAATTTCTCAATTCGTACCATGGTACTCTCTGGTTTTTACTCTACTCGGGTATTCTCCTCCGGATAAAATGAAGAGTATTTTCATTTTATGGTTGTAGGCCTGAAACTACCTGCACGTCGTGATGAAAGTAACTGAGGACTTCTCTGTCCAACCGTATTTTGACTCTGGTTATAAATTTTCAAATAGCCTGCCATCCGACACCATCGTCATCTTCGTTTGGTCCCTCTCAACGTGGTTCTGTATTATAAAAAAGACAAAAGAATATAGTGTGAAATCGATAATGGCGTGTAAGCAACTGCAGGGATCCCACTCCGCTGCCGAGACCACGTAGCCTTCCACCCGATCAAACTACGGTCCACTGGCACGCCTGTGCCGTACCATTGCCCGTACCGACGAAAGATCTGGGCTGACTCATTAGGTCTATTCCATCCACGGAGTGCGCGGACGTGCGTGTCTGCATTCGGACAAATAGCGCACGTGACTCGCCGTCTAGCCCCGAGCACGTGTACAAATTTCTCTACGCAACGCAGTGTGCCTGCATATCACATGTTCGGTCAGGGGCAGCCAATCCAGTTAAGGTTATAAGAGAGACGGATACGCGATACAAGGTTCCCAACAGTTTAATCCCTCTGTTGTTCGTCAACGCGTACATTCTGAGTTGGTGATCCTCGAGATCATAGCCTCCGATAAGACCCAACGACAGTTTCCACTCCTATCTAATGCTTCTGTCTCGGCGTGTCAGAGCGTTAACTGACGCGTTGTGACTTCGCTGATTCACCAGGGAATTCGTCTACGGAATACGGTTGTGAAGTTGCATCTGAATCCTGTGTTGTCGTTTGGGTCCCACAAATAGCGAGCAGCACTGATAGGATCCCCGACTAAACGATTTCGCAACACAGTTAGGCAATGCAAAAATCTACCTAGACGGAAGGAGGCTGAGGACTAGTCAGCTTTCGTAAGAGGAGTGAATAATAAGTAAGCAAATAAGTGGTTTTGCTTCTTCATTTACTTGGCCGGCGGCGGCCAAATGGATAAGGTCGTGGCGTTTGGACGTGAAGGTCGCGGGTTCGAAACCTCCCACTGCCGACCAACTTCCTCACTTGGCAGCCCTTTGTTGGCCGCGGACCCCTTCCTGAAAAATGACGTGCATTGTTATTTCATTAATAAAAGGAAGTAAAAGATACAAGAAAAAGGAAACAAGTAAGCAATATTTCTGGAATTAGACTGAACATGGAAAGGGTTAAGAACGCTGGATTGATGGGCGATTGGATGATTCGAGCGCGTGACCTTCAGCCCCAAACGTCATAAACCTATCCAATTGTCCACCTTCGGAACTTTGGTCCTGCAGAGGAGGCAAATAAGGATACTTAAACCTTGTCCACAGACGTGCTGCAAACAGTGGCCCCGAGGTTTTGTGCTGCTCGTCAACGCGTTGTCATAGCTTTCAGTTGACCGCACTCTGCAGTTGTCCAGAATGTAGTTTCCATTTTTTCGCCAAAGGCAAACCTCAATGGCCAACCTTTCAACTAAACACTGGAACAAGCTATCTTTGTTTTAATGTGGAAAATTCCTATCGGAAGTGATAGTTGCCCATGGTGACTGGCAAGACTTCGAGGAACAACTTAATCTGATGTTTGGTATGTGCCTGTTGGTCCATTGTCGAACAATCACAACAAATTAGAACTTCACCAATGAACCAATTCAGACAACGAATTGGAAATGCTTAATGCCAAAAGCCATGTTCTAGCAAACGGGAAGTACACCATCGAGAAATCAAGTTTAGAACCGTTGCGAATCTGCACGGTAGCCTAACATCTAAGACGTTTAACCGACTATCGTTCAGCCCGGATTAGCATCCTAGTTCGAGCAAGGTGGATATGCCCTACTAATGATTCCCAACGCCTTCCAATCGGACTACTTCAGTCTAAGGTTTACTTTCGTTTTTTTCACCCCGTCATTCATGATACTACTTAGAGCGTGTGGCTTAATATCAAGCCGGAATTTCTGTCAACAGTTGTCCGTTATCCTGTTAGGTGCTCGTAAATCTTCACACAGTTCAATCGTGTTGATCGTGTTATATGCTCACACATTTCCAATGAGGGAAAAGCGTGGTCTCAACCAAATCAGCGAATACAAGCAAACACATACATCCATGCATGAACACACACACACACGCATCCAGTGTACACTTGAATTTGTTGCACACACCATGAAGCCCCGTTGATTTGGACTCATGCAACTCCACAAGCATTAGGGAAAAAGATAGGTTGAGCACCTTAGAAATCAAACCAAATGTGTACTGGTCAATCCAAAAGCAACGGTCAATCAGTAATCGATCCTTTTTAGGCTAACTGACCGTAAACACATGACGTAGAACCCGATTAACCATTCCTAACAGCAACCCTCTCCCCCATGGTGGACACAGCGCAATGAAATAAAAATAACGAAGGACACAGGCACATAACAACAGAACCAACTGAATCTCGGAGAGAGATGTTTTGTGCGGCCGTGATTTCGAGACTTGTGATTTCATAGTGGACCCCATTTGGACGGTCGTGTTGATCGAGACAAGTGTTGTTTTCGTCGCATTTAAAGAACCCGTTTACATTGAACTAATCTGTTGTGCGCTTGGATCCGTTCTGATCTGACTTATTTCGTTCGATTCTAAACGCTGCCGAAAGGAATCATTTCCATTTGATAAGCCGGTATACGATGAGTGAACCTCCACAACCTCCACTATCCGCAGGGCCACAAACTCCCAAAAGTCCGGGAATCAAGACACGTCTACCCGGTTGGCTGTCACGTTCGAATACCCAAGAAGCACTGGTCACTGCAGGCGAGGATGCCGAGAAAAGCGGCGAGAGCAGTAAGTCCTAAACGAGGTAGAAGCGAAATGGAGTTTTACTAAGAAAATTTCATTTCCACTGTCTTGTTGGATTAAAACTGCAGTGTATTGTATTGTACTGTATTGTATTGTATTGTATTGTATTGTATTGTATTGTATTGTATTGTGTTGTCATGATTATCGCAGATTATAAGTGAAAATAAGAACGTTAGAAAAGACCAAAGCAAAACTGTCACCTTCGAGTGAAATGAGACTAATGAGGGAAATAATAAAATGAATTTGGTCCGCTTGTTTTGTTCCTGCATTCTTCTTCTTTGTTCGGAAATCCAGCAGAATATGAGTTGCCGTAGACTCGGGGATGGATGGAATAAACTTTGCGGTGAATTGTGTCATACGAATCGATTGCTACAATAGTTTACGTACAGAACGATATTACCAGTAGAGCCTGGGTTAGCACACCCAGTGATGAGGCATACAGTTTTATTTCAACTGATTCAAGTACACCGCAAAGACACATCCTGCTTCCATCGATTCGTCTCTCCTTATATTCCCTCAATCCACATAATCCTGTAATATATAAGTACATGATATTGCAGTTGGTTCCACGTCTGACGCCAATTTCCAACTAGTTTGGATTTTTTTTCTTTCGGTCATTTTAAATTGTCAAATCATTCTTTCAGTCCATCCGAAAACTGCACTAGAGATGATCCATCTTTCCCTTGAAAAGCTGATGCTTTCTATGACCGGAACCTTGGAGATAGGCACCTCGCGATTTTAAACTATTGGTAGTTCCATGAATTTAGAGCAGTTCGATTTCAATGTCTTGTATATTCATGTTTCACATTATTTCCGACTTACTGCTTCCTCCTGATTTTCGTTGAATTGGGGAGTAAAGATAGCGCTATTGGTGAGATATGATCGAAATTTTGTTCTCGACCAGCTGAGTAAAATGTCCAAACACCAATCAACCTGCCCTATTTGATTTGCCGATAGAGAACAAGCGGTACAAATTCGTCGATTGAGTCCATGCTCGGGTTCGAACTCCAGTCTCATCGGAGACTTTTGACATTCCAATTGTTTCTACATTTCAGACTAAACACCGTACAATCGGAAGCCAAAAGCAAGACTGGAAATGATCGCGTCCTGTGTTCAAGGTCGTACTGATGATGATTGATTAGGACACCATAGAGACGATTAGTAAGGCTTCGCGATCCAGTTTGCTCAGGTTGCTTTCAGTAAACTGTAGCAATATTCAGTGTTTCCACTTGATTGGACTCCCACAGCAATGCGGTGATTTGACATGATAGTACACTGTCTTATGCTCCAGTATTAACATTTAATTCAAATTTGGAATATACTAAAGCATTGCGCAACCGTTCCAGGGAGTCAGATTCATCACGTCTCTTCCAAATGACCGACCGCAAATGAACTCCGGTTGACATACAGATTACTAATAAGTTATTGGTTTCCAACACTAACCCGATATTGGCTTCCTTGAATTACTATCTTTTGACTTAATTAAAATTTCTTACTCTTAGTTGACTAAGAATGAAATATTTTATCTTTTTTTTCCATGTATGTTTGACGTTTGTTCCGTTATCTCATTCGCCGTCTGTTTGAGTTCGATCGATTTTATTTCAAAGTCCCAAGCTTCGCTTGCATTCTGGTTAACTTAGTACCGATTTCCATAGGCCGAAAGGACGAACTAGGTAGGAAAATCGTATATTCGCGTAACAGAACCTACATGATCGGTACTTTCGTTAGACGACAATGTCGGGCAGATGGCAAGAATACGTGTTCCTAAATAACAACTTTAACCGGGTCAGGCGGTTGAAACCACGGAGTTCCAACTCGAATTTGGCCGGTTCAGATCCTCCCATCAGAGGTCAGCTTCTGCAAATGGAAGCCCTAGGTCGGTCGATTCCAAAATTTTCATAAAAAATGTACGGATAAAATATCCGTTAATCTTTCTTCACTTGAGATTTTCATCCTCATTCTCTTGGTTCCCGTCAATGAGTATTGGTTAACACATTCGAGCTGGTTAGGGATGCCTTTACGCCGTGAAACTGTTGTTAAATCAGATCATGTCTTTCACCGAATTCCGACAATGTAACAATAAAACCAGTTAAGGGCTGTCATTTCCAATCCAATCAATTTGTAAAACCAGTTTAAAAAATGTTTTGATTTGAGACGACAACTTCAGCTTGCTTCTTTTGAACGGTCGCAAGGCCAACCGTTCGGTCCTTGGATTGCGAACGGAATGCGGAATGTTATTTGATATGGCGTTTGCACGAAGCAATAGGTGTTATACTCTCTATCAAATATGAATTGCTTGTTAATACTGGACATTCGCGGCTCGGTTAAAACCGTCCAGTTTCTAAGTTTCATTGATAATGGACAGGAAAAAGGGCGTCCTTAGAATGCCGGGTGAAACACGTATCTAGTAACCGATCAAATGATTTCAAAACCAATGGATTTCTCCGCATGAGATCCAATGGCGATTTATATCCGTTAATTCAGGCGCTTTGTGCGCAGACAGCGGACTTGCCCGGACAGAAAACGTTCGTCACGTTCGCTTTTCCATGGGCCGAACTAATCGGATCGTGTGAATTGTGCCGTTCTGTTGTTTATCTTTCTGATGACAACACAAGTAGGCAAATAAAATGGAATCACACACACACACACACACACACACACATGCAAAGTTTGGCCTTGTCACCTGAACGTGTCCTACCAGGATTTAGGTTCCGACTCCCTTCGCTACTGCTGTACTCCAACTGGAGTTTTGCGGTCCTTCCGAAGTGAAATGCCGCATGCGCACTAACGATTTCTGCTTGAAAATCTTCAAACAATTCTGGTGTTAGAAAGACAGAATTATCTATTCTTTTATTAGCTCATGTAATTTGATTGCACTTTACAATTTCAGTTTTCAGTCTATACAACCTTACCAAAGTGCTTTTGCTCTGTTTCCTACCTCATGCTACCTTCTTTTATCATTTATCTTTTATCTTTTGCTTCCTTTATCAATGAACTAACAGTGTACATAAGTGTTCAGGAAGGGGGCCGAGGTCAACAGAGGGCTGCTAAGTGAGGAAAGTTGACCGACGGTGGGAGGATTCGAACTCGTGACCTTCACGTCCAAACGCCGCAACTTTATCCGTTTGGCCACCAAGGGTATGTGGACCTAAACGTGGCGAGTACGATTCTACCAGACGATAGAAAATTTTCTTCTTCCATTTCCTCAGTGAAATTGCTTGCTCGTTGGACGGCGTTGAACTCATCGCTAAGGTTGGGCGAATCGATTTGTTTCTCATTGAAAACATTAGAACTGCACGAATTTGGGAACACAATTGTCGTTAAATTATTTGCCTACCACCGGCATTCTGATTGGTTGATACGAGTGCTGGTTGAAACTCGAAAAGCAATAGTTTCGGCACTAAGTCTTTGTGTCCAATTTGGTCGGAGGTCGTGGAGATGTCAAACTAAATCGAGTATGTTCGTTCGTGGTTATCGAGTGTATAAGACCGGAAGGGTGAGTACGGCTTTGTCAGTATCCACTTTGTCAGTCTCACAGTAGATCTTTACTCTCGAGAAGCGATCGCAGTCGGTCGGAGGTAATGGCTTCGTACACTGCAAAATATAACCGACGTTAGAGAAACCACAGGGGAGTTGTTCATGTCCAACAGGTTATCCCATTTGAAAACAGAGGAAATTTCCACGGGTTTCCATGGGGTAAGAAAGGTAGAAGCATAAATGAAAAGACATAAAAGGTAGCTTAAGGGAGAAAATCAACTCAGAACACATTTTAAAGATGATGAATACCGCGCCGTTCGAAATAGGTGTTTTATTCAATACATTTCAAGATCAATTAGACTCAGAACCATTTCATAAAATTACCCAGAATATTACCTGTTCTTCGAACCAGCATCGAAGTCAGTTGCTTTGTTTTGCCATGTCCACTGATCAAACCAAAGTCAATTATGATTCAAACCTTAACAGGTCGACAATGGTGTGGTGTTTTCAGTTCAAGAAATTGTATGAACGATACTAGCAAATCTAGCAGAGGAGGAGAGGCTTCATGACAAATTAGCCATGATGTTGAATCACGCATTCGTTAAACTCTAATGAACAAACGAGAAAGAATCAGATCACTAAAAAAATACAAAAATGTGGATGAGAAGTCTAGATTAGGCACGTACAGTACACATTTCACTCGATTTGTGAATGAATTCCCGACAATATACAGTCTAGATCTGGATGGTTAAGACTAGTAGGGTGGTTTTCTTGAAGACAATTATGAAAATGAGATAGCTTCATCGTCGCTGCAAATCATCTTTTATCTTTTATCTTTTGCTTCTTTTATCAATGAACTAACGCTGTACATAATTGTTCAGGAAGGGGGCCGCGGCCAACAGAGGTCTGCCAAGTGAGGAAAGTTGACCGACGGTGGGAGGATTCGAACTCGTGACCTTCACGCTCAAACACCGCGGCTTTATCCGTTTGGCCACCGCCAGCCAAACGGAAAATAATAAGGAATAGCGAGAGATCAACTACAAAACCACGAGTTGAAGAAGTCCACAGAAGAATACGGATTTTGCATACAATGACGTAATTGACTGTGACATTTAGCTACATGACTAGTTGTTTGCAACCATCTTCCAAGAAGATCTCACAGACCGCAATCCGGTAATCTAACGGGACCGACACGGGTCAGCTCACTGGTTAACAGTTTGCATTATCTCATCGACTAACCACATCGATCCACTTTCCAACCACTACCTGCCCCGGGGTACAGCGTACAGTAAAGCGGTCGTTCTTGGGCCATATACAAAACATGTCCCTTCCAAGTCACAATCATTCCAGATTCAGTGTCTCTTCTAAAAATTGAATCTCAGGACCCAGTACCCTAGGCCAAGCCTCTGGGTTACTGAATAAACTCTCCTACCATATTCTGCCAATGCTACGAAGACAACGATGATCGGACACGAAAAGTCCGCATAATTGTTCTCAGTGCCTATGCCTGTGACCGGTAAAGCAAGAATGACCTTAAGGGGGTTACGTACAGTGGACTCTTGATCGATAACCGGACGACACACCGATGTCAGTTAACATTCGTCGATTTGAGTCATCTATGGCACCTGTGTGACACACAGTAATGGAGGCTAACGAAAAGCCCGGAGTGATAAAACTTGAACTGTTTCATCCTTGTTAGGAATCATCAGCAGTGCATATCCACCGCGCCCCAACTGGGACGCGAACCCGGGACGAACGATTGTGAGTCGAACGCCTTAGCCATTACGCTACCGGGCAGGCTCTGAACGGTTTGTTGAACTTCACCACATGATGTTGCACCTATCCGTCACTGGTTTGCACG
>LUCM01000194.1:184042-226461 GCA_008360955.1 Fasciolopsis buskii
TCTCTATTCTGTATATATATATATATATATATATATATATGCAGAATAGAGAGACAAACAGACGGACAGTGCACAAAACCGAACGGAACTAGCGATCCCATTCAATCACTCATTCACGTTTGACAACGAGTCCTATTTTGAATCGAAACGTCACGATAAACGTATTAACTCAGTGTACGCCTTCTCAACTCTCTCTCTCTATATATATATATTATGCACCAAATTTTCGGCTTTGACACGCCTGCTTGAAACGAACGAAACCAGCCAAGATTATCGAGGAGTCTGGCAACTAAAAATACCCCCCCCCCCCCCCGCCCGACCGGAATTGAATGAATAGCTCAGAAAGTGGCGATCTGTCCTTATTCGTTCAAACGAACAGGATTGGATGCTTGCAAACCACCTATTGAACAGTTCCCGTTGTCCTAATTCGTGGATATCCAGTTTTTTAAATCTTTCATTTACCATTACGCGGATGAGTTATTCATGTCTAGAAAAGCAATCGATCGTGTTCGATTACCTCGAACCAGATACTGACGGAGCGGAAACAGCGTGGCTTTAGAATGCTCACGACTTGTTGTCCCAATACATCTATCAGAGGATTTGATGTGGCTTGGTAATAACCGTACTGTGGTTTGTTCCCCTATTTCCCAAAGGAACAGTGTTTTCCTCCGATACTTTGCCTGACTTATGAACGTAGTTTATGGAATGAATTATTTTTGTCATAATACACGTATCAGTCTTAGGGGAAGATAAAAATAAAGCATTACTGACGGATATGTGGATTTTAGTCTCTTTCACATTAAAAAATATAATAACATTCATTTTGTCAAGTTACGACTGAAATCAACCAGAAGTGGACCAGAAAGTGGGGCGAACTGGACTCGTGGCTGCCAGTATGTTAATAAAATTGTCGAAGACTATGTTAGTCGGCCACGAGTAGTCTCGTTTGATCAATTTCGGCCTTGGAAAAGCCTTGCAGTGTTTACCAATATGTATAGTTCTTATATTGAAAATCAACCAGGGAGAACATTTTATTTTACGCAGTAAATAAAATCACGATTTTTGTCCTCCCTAACTTAGGTTCAAAAAGTCCCGCTCCGATATCGACCGAGCCAAATGTATCCGAGGAAGAAAAGCCTTCTCAGACGGGTACCAAAAAACAGTCAAAAGGGAAATCATCCAGTCCTTCACCGGTCGATGTTCCTGCATCAAGCTTCACCAGTTTGACGGAGAAGCAAACGGCATTGGTGTCGCAAACGGCGCGACAACCGTATTCCACCAAGCCACAAGATTTTCAAGTGAGAAAGAAACTACTTAATAAGAAAGAGTAATCAGATTGATGACATCTTTTGAATTCATACAAGTGTGTTGGACTTTTTTTCAACTATATGTCTAATGATTTTAACATTGGAATCAAAGTGATACTAACTGATGAACAACTAGCTATTGTAAAAGCTGGCAGATATTCGTTCACTGACCATCACTGCACAAATGCCTGATAAAGTCTGACGTGCAAATAGAGTAATGGACAAGTTCTACGGCGGGTATTCGTGTCCACCAATCGGAATAGCTAATCAGACACGTAGGGAACGAGTAGATAGAACAGAACCCAAAATCGACGAACGATACAATTCGCTCATATCTCGTTGTTACTTGCTTCAGGTTTGGATCACCAACTTTAGTTTAGCTAATTTGATAAATAATTGTTCGATTCTTCCAAAGTCTTTCCATGGGTTCCGATTCCTGAGCTCGGTGTTCGAACTCCGGATGTTTTATCAGTCCCCGAGAGAGTATGCCGTCAGTGCGAGAGTAAATTTGGATTCAGTCTTCTGCATTTATATAACACGCGTCTTGACACCTGTATTGTGCAATCGAACAGCGATCTTCGAGGGGTAACGTGATCAAATTGAAATGCACAGAAGCGGAAAGTCGATGCGAACCGAAGCTCAGCAAGCGTTTTTCATGCAGCAGCGACGCTTAAGATCAAAACAATAGGGCAGTCTACACGTTACATACTGCTTAAAAAAGTTTGCTAGATGCCTTGATGTCTTGTGCCTAACCCCGCCTAGCTTGAACTTTACATGAGTAAGAAGAGAACTCCCAAGTACCTTCGGTTGAGATGAAGAAAAGAGAATCGGTCGACACTTGTCAAATCCCGTCTCTATGTAATTGGCCTCATTCGACCACAAATCCAACAATGACGGTTGATTGCGGTTGGGAGATAAATAGTAAAAAGTAGAACAATAGAACCACACAAGTCCTGAGCAGCAGGGAAATAAGTAACTTAGGTCCGAAAAAACCTACGTGTTGAGCAAAATTCTCATGACCGAGTTTTGGGAAGCAAGAGTTGGCACATTAAGAACAACTAATGGAGGCGAAGTGAGGGACAGGACTTGTGCAGAGATAATGGTTAAGTTCTCAGACGTCAAGGGTGAATTCTAATTTGAAGCTGAACCGCTGTTTCAGTACTTTCCAAGAGGTGTCCACATGCAGTCCACTCAACTGACGGATCTCCGTTTTGATAGTGGTAGAGAATTTTAAAGGTGTGCAATTAACCGCCACTGAAAAACCTTTATTTAGCTCTATGCCGCCCTTTTGAGTAGAACGATGAAAATCTGTCAGATCGGACTGAATATTTCACATAGGGATTGTGGAAGGCGGTAACAGCGATAAGGGTGATAACAAAATTTCAGGTAATCAGGTGCATGCTCGCGAGGACGAAATACGGTAAGGTCGGTGGTGGCCAAACGGATAAGGCCGTGGCGTTTGGATGTGAACGTCGCGGGTTCGAATCCTCCCGCTGCCGGTCAACTTCCTCACTTGGTAGCCCTTTGTTGGCCGCGGCCCCCTTTCTGAAAGTTTCGTTGATAAAGGAAATAAAAGATAAAAGATAAGTTTACCCACACATGATTCAGTTCTCTTGGACACGTACGCGCCTAGTTGCAATGCAGATGCGGAGTATAGACCGAGTTAACGAAATGCCTTTACAGTAAACCCTAGGGCATTCCAATGGCACCTCGTTTATGTTCCGGAAAGCTAGCTCGGTCAAGAAAACCTGGGAAGCTGTACTAGATTGAAGAAATCAAGCGATCATAAACAAGCGGTAGTGAATTTGTCGAATTCATCAGTGATAACACCAAAAAGAAAGGTCAACTTAGGTAATGAGATTTTTGTTGTCAGTAGTACACTTTGCGTACGAATTGTTCATTGTCTATTGTTCTTCGATTGGAGGCAGAGGTAGTCCACCCGTATGAGACTTATCGATACCAGTTTCTTACGACCCGTTGTCGACAGCGAGTTCCACGTCTTGGTCGCTCTCCTGAAGAACTCCAGTAGTTTCCAGTTTTTTTGCTGTCCTCAGGTTCGGTTGCAGTAGCCCATTTGGAAGTAGGCAGTTGTAGCGGGATCCTCCTAGGACAGTCCCAGTAGCCTCAAAGCGAGGAGAGTGGCAACCCGCTGGACTCTCTCCAGGTTTTTGAATTCCGCAGTCACCCATGAGGAGGCAGAAACTCATCCAAATCTCAGCCGTGGATGCACTTGGGTAATGCACGGCTGAAAGAAAAGAGAACAGCACCCAGGATGTCTCAGGTGGATGCATAGGTTGTTTCAGTAAAGGCGGCGGATCTCCAGCGAAGGAGCAACTCATACCCGCAGATCACGTTCACCATCGGTTGTAACAGTAAAACTTGAAGGGCACAACTGTGTATGCCAAGTATCCTCTAAGGGTCCATCTACATATGCCGGCTGTCCCCATAATTCACTAGGAACTGCCATAGCTCCGAACTAAGGGCGAAAGAGTTCAGTTCAGTCTCATTGTTTAACTCATCGGTTGGGGTATGGTCCTCCAGAGCCACAAGATTTATCCAAATCCGCCAAAGTTTCACATTCACCACCCATGAAACTTTGTACGTAAAAACGTTCGTTTCTTCCTTTTTCTGGCATTTATAAAGCCATGACAAGACTGAATTTGGCTTTGTCTTATCGTCCAGCAATAGGTCCGGAAGACGTCGAGGTGATTCACCCTTCAGCATATGCCTAATATATTCTGAGTTTGTGCTTCGGACTCTGGTACATTCTTCAGGTATCAAGGTGGTCCTGGTTAGCTCATCTTGCCAAATCAGAAGATGACTTCACGCAGATGAAATTGGTCTTAGACTACTCATTAATTGAGAATAATTTTTTCAAAATACCGCCCGAATGAACTACTTTATGGTTTAACCTATTCCTAAGTGAAGTATCATTCGCCTCAGAAACATTTGAACTTAAAAAGATTTGGTTTTACGCTCGACTTTACGATGGTGGCGCTTTCTTCGAGCTTGCGACAGCGCCCCATGATCCCGACATGCCAAACTGCGTGTCCGCAATAGCCGGGTCTTCTTTCTTTCGGGAAGTTCGCTGATATGAAAGAAACACTCACGTTGTCGGTTCCCTGAGGGCGCTAACGGTTTGATCAAAGTTTTGATTCACCTGAGTCTGTTACAACTAAGACAGCCAACTCTGCCTACGATACAGGGCTACATATGCCTGTTTTGGAACAAATATCCTACGACGAGGTTTCACAGCTCCTTATAGCCCGGAGACCGAGCTAGGACGGTACATCTACAAATTTTTACAAATCTTAAAGTGCATTTTTCCATAAATTCAGATTCTTTCTGGTTTAAACTTGAAAAGAAGAGATGAGACCAAAGTTACACACATCACACTGCAAGTCTTTGACCCTAGGGCCTAGAAGCTGCTTGCAATTCACATAATCGCTTTCTTGTAGCTTTCACATATGGTTAAATTCCACAGATTAAGTCGAAATAATTTCCAAAACAAAATCCGCGGATATCAAAGGACACGCCAGTTTTAGCCCAGGAATGTCCACAAAAGCACGAGACCGGTTTTGCGGTCATTAGCGCTCATCACGTATGCGTACTTGATAGTATAGTTTCAAGCCATCCCATCACCATACCTATACAGTGCTTTCTTAAGATGGAACTAGAAGCTCAAATGAACCAAATTGTGGTTCTCACATGAATGCATCAGTAAGGTATATTCCTAACTGGTTAGGTAGGATTCCAGTCCTAAGTAATGCGTTATCTATACAACTCATCAACAGTTGTTTAAAATCTTGGGTTTTAATGTAAACTTCCAAACTTGTATCGAAACATCAGGATTGATGATCTCTTTGTTCGGAGTTCCGATCTCATGAGTATTGAAATGTTTCACGGTTTTTCCTAGCAAGATCGAACTCCCCAGATGGACGAATCTTCAATGCTAACAATGAACCGAAGTCTGTACGAAATCCAAGTATACGGTGAATGAATACGTCGGTACCTGTTACTCATGAATGATTACACCCACTTCATGGGTGCATGATCGTTTATTTCAGTCTATTAGGGTTGGGTTGATAAAGATTTCGTACGCTTAACGGTCACTCTTGTAATTCACCAGGTGAATGTTTCACTGCTCCAGTGATATTTGTTGAGTGAACCGAAAAATCCACACTTTAAACATTATTTGTTCTAAGTAGATTTGTATCTATCGAAATCAGGACTAACCATTTTTCAACGAATGTTTTGCCCAACTCGAGTGACAAGATTAGCCAAAACGTTGGCTTTGTACTTTTTACTCCGTCAACAACGGTGTTGGTTTCGGACACGTACATTTTCTTAAATCGTCTCATAGCAACTGTTAGTATCACTTAATCTACCCTCTGGCGATGCAAATCGGACACGATCCAACTGTATAATGAAGGAAGAAATGTTTAATTGTATCATTCTCGTTTCTGTTTCATTTTGAAGCTCTTGGATATTTGAACTTCCCACGGTCACACAATATCTAAAATTTACAACAAAATCCTTTTGGTATTCCAATGAGTTAACTGGTTGGGAACTATCGATTTTTGCCCAATGTTAAGTCCAAATCGTGATTTTGTCTGTCTTGATTGTTGTAGTAAATGGAGTACCAATTTGGTCACGTCATTCATACTTATTTGTATATCTAACTGTATGTTTGTGTATGCTTGTAACCTTCTACCTACATTCATGTACATGTGCATACAAGCACATATGCGTGCGGGCATGAACCGGGCCTACTCGGTGCCCAATCGCCGTGTGTTTTAATACACAAACTACAAAATGAGAGACCAGAACACGAGCTACGAAAATTGGGTTTGTTGCTTTGACCACCCGCAAGTTGGAGCAATATCGAACTGGAGCATAAATGAAGCTGACAGGCGTGACTCTAGCAGTCTGCATGCAAGTTGTCATCATAAATTAAACTACAGTTGTAAAACTATCAAAAATATTAGCTAAAGGCTATATTTACTTAGAAAAAAAAGTTTTTATGAATGGATCAAGTGGTCGAACGAAGCGAGGATAGTGACGGAAGACAGTTTAGAGATGGCCAGATTTTTACGGGCATTAAACAAGAATAGGGCACTTCATGTACGTTCGTATCGGACGTTTGATGTATGTCACAAAATGTTCAAGATAACTCTGACCACGATCAACGATTTCGGATTTGTGACTGACAGAAATGAGCTCAGTGGGTTGGAACATCTTGGCGAGTGTATAGGAAATAAACACGACACGTTCAAGTACATGAAAGGAGAACTTCCTGTAAGATCGAAGACATCATTCGCTTTTAATAAATTCGGTTCACTAGGATTAGAACAGACAAGTTCAATTTGGACAAGAATCACATACTGGGTCAAACGAATGGGAAAATTTCGAACGATTTCTTGGAACTACGGCACGCAAACAAACAATGCAATCAGGCAGCAGGCACGTTGAACTGGGAAATATACAGTCGAATAGGGCACGAGAAAATCCATTAACTCTAAACAGGGAATAAAGGCTCCAGTGAATTCAGTTTACACGGATTCGTGACCAAGACCCAGAATTTCTGACGGGGGTCGACTAGCAGCAATGCCGGATTGATTTTGAGGAAAAATTAAGCGAAGCTTGAAAGTAGGGAATACCGAATTTGGAAGTAAACGTGGAGCCTATTATTCGAACTCGATTTGGAAGTGAACTGGAGTAGGCACCAAGTGAAGTTGCGTGACCAATCGGAAATGGACACCAAACGAAAAGTTCGCGTGAACCGAAGCACAGCAAGCGCAGCAAGCGCAGCAAGCAGCGTCAACACTTACACAGTCAAACCAGCATGGCGGCCCACAGGCTACACAGTACGGACATTTTCAAGGTCACCTCCGCAAATGTGGTAACGCTGTCCGCCCAAGATATTTTTAGGGAGACAGTTTCAAGCTATAACTGTTTCCAAAGCAGAGAACAAACCATGGGGTAGTTTCAGAGGCAAAAATGTTAGTTCGTGACTGGCGATCAAAAATATGTGATTTGAACGCCAAATGTCGCAGTCACTTGGCGCCTAGAAAAACATTTCCGTGTATTTAACCAGTTTGAAAATGTCCTTCCTCCTCATTGGGTTTTTATATATTATCGTGAATTAGAAAGACTAAATTCGACTAGGAAATCATTCACGGAGCAACGAACGGCTCAACTCCTCACTTAGAACTGTGAAAGTATTGTAAACTCGTCTTATTTGTTATCATTCTTGACTGAGATATCTTGCTAATAATATCTTAGAATGTGTTCATTCCCCCTTTCTGGACGCCATGGGTTTGCACTGATGATTGCACAGTGCTTCTGCGACTCATATGAACAGTTCGGCTTTGATACTGATTGTATGAGCACTAGGCTTCTCATCATAGTCGCAATTCGCGCGATTCACATTGTGGAGTTTTGGCGCAAACGTCAAGGGCTCGAATCCCCTCATTATTGATCATTTCTCTAACAGGTATTTCCATTATGGTTATGGTTTACCTTTTGAAATATTCCATACTTGTTGCTTAATGAACAAAGAACATATAAAATGGTTGGCACCGGTGTAAATGTTCTTTTCAGCTTACGTAACCACCAACCTTGCACCAACGTGCTCTGGTTTTCATTGCCATCTCACCGCAGTGTTTGCGCGAGCAAAAACGAACGATCAATAGTGAAAGGTCGACTATAGAATAATGAGTTAAACAAATACCCTGACGGGAACAGATTTCGGATACAAGAACACCAATGATTGAGACAGTGAACCACGTCACCCACGGTCTTTGACCGTCTACTTGGCGTGGCTCTCATGAACCCCAAACCGGTGGTCTAACCCAATGAACACGAACCCGTCCCCTGGTTAAAGCATTCGTACTCTTTTGCTGTGGTAACCACCTTCCAACCATTACCTACTTCAAGGGAAAGATTACAAATTGGACGTCATTCTGTGGTCACAGGCAAGACACTAATCTAATCTGACTCAATACTTGGTTCAAAGACCGAACCCTCGGGTCCAGTAAATCAAGTCTAACGTCTGGGTAATGACAAATTTATCACACCAAATTCTACTAATACTACCGATAAGATGGTGTTAGGCAATCGAAAGACTTCGCAAATCTGCCCTTAGAGACCGTGTTCCAGAGCCGTAGAGCAATACGGACATCACTGCTTTCGTGTGAACTCGATCTTTGATCGATAACCAGATGTCATGTCGATCCCACAGATGCCTCAAATTACCAAATAACAATCGAGCCTTCTCTCTGCCCCAAGACACTCCATCTGATATACGGCCATCAGGTGAGATACAAATACCGGAGTAATTAAACTCGTTCACCTCATCCAGTTGCTTCTCTGCAAGAACAGGGTTCTGATTTGAGCCAATCCAGACACGGAACAGCATTTTACACACTATCGTTCAGATGATGGAGATAAACTCGCAACTTATTTGGATCTTCACTCAGTAGCACCACATCGTTTGGGCAAATATCAAAGCCATCATTCTCGTATGAGGATGGTGCTATCTCCGTAACCATTTGAATGACGGGGTTAAAAAAGAAAGGTGAAAGATGGCAAACTTGACGAACACCATTTCTCTTGGTGAATTCGAATAAAACATCCTCGCAACCACGAACTCGACTTCGGCTGTTCGTATGCATAGATTGGATGAATGAAATGCATACCTTTCAATGTGACAGGCAGGGTGGAAAAACTGCACGAACAACTGGGTCGAAAGCTACTTTCAAATCAAGAAATTCAGAAGTCATGGGTTAACGAAACGTGTCTGTGTTCTACGAGCTGCGGTGTAATGCAAATCTGGTTTAGACGAAAACCGGCTTGATTCTCACACATGCATCTTTCACGACTATTAGATAATTGGCAGGGGATAATACCTGCCAGCAGTTTGGATGAAATGCCTTTATGGTTTTCAAATCAGTACAGTCACCGATTCCTAGCAGTCCTTATGGATCACTTCCTTTTTCCGGATCGATCTGTTCACAAAAGTTTCATTAACTCCGGTGGCAACATGTCGTGGCCATCCTTGAAGACAGAGGGTGCCAACCTGTCTGGTCTGGTTGCCTTATGCTTTTTTTAGGAAAACCTATCTCGTAGTTGCTTAACATTTCAATTGATATTCACTTGTACTGGTTCCCTTGGAGACATGTGTAACACCAACGGTGACCGTGAGTCAACTAAAGTGTTCTGCCCATGGTTCTTGAGGCGAATCAGTGTGCCGTCGGATTGTTTAATCACTTCGCTTGCGCTGGGCTTTTGTGAACCAGTTTGTCTATTCAATCGTTACTGGTTGTGAGTAATGCCGATGGCCGCAGCCTTTTTCATTTCCCTATCGATCACTGCTTGCGGTCATTTCTCAGGCTCCCAATCTAGGACTTATGCGTCTCACTGTAAATGGCACCCGTAGGACGGATCTGTGGGCGCCTAACGGTGCAAATGATGCCGAGGATATCCATCAGCTGGCGTCCCTAGAACCTATGTGTCTCATTAGTTGTGACTTCCCGGGTGACGAATCTGCGAGCATCCAACAGACCAACTGTAGTCGACGATATCTATTGCATGTGAAGTTTACACGTTATGGAGTCCTGCAAGACAATTACCGCCAAATGTAGAGCCTCTTTAATCTATCTGCAATGCTCACACGGATCCTGGGCATTCTGTGGAGACAACAACCACAGTGAGAGCTCTGATCGGAAATGAAGTTGGCATTTATCCTCTTCAATCACCCGGACAGGATGCTTGGTTTGCGTGCTGATGTGACCATAGATTAGGCACAAACGATATCGAAAATAGACCAAAGCACGATCTAAGTCCACAGGTGTAGACCAGAATGAAGGACGCTAGTCCACTGATCCACGGCACGAGTGACCGATGGCAATGTGGTCAGCCTGAGTCCCATCCTGTTAAGGCAAAGAGGGGAGCTTGGTGAGCAGATGTTGTTGTTTAAGACAAAATTGGTGTTTGCCAGGAACAGCCTGTGGTCAAAACAAATCTGAATGAGACGATCTCCGTTGTCGGTCCGATCGGATGGGACAGATAGTCGGCCTCCGATGTGCCGCCCCGCCGCAGCTAAGTATCTAAGTTGGGCGTCATTGTCATTACTACGACTTCGGCAGAATTGGTCCTTCTGCTGGAGGAGAGCTTGAATCAGTGGCATTGCCATTATAGTCATGCGGTCCTGATCGCTTGGCTCGGCGTTTAGCTGGCAAACGTTTTATCATCAGTCGAGGTAACGTCGTCATTATACAAATTAAAACTCTCCGACAAAGCATTCAGATCCCAATGAAGTAATTTTTAAAGTAGTTATATTGATAATGATCTGGTCGTGATTCTACTTTCGTCAGGGTTTAATACAAAGCACGCAAACGTGCTTAATGTGGGGAAGACAAAAATACTACAGAAATCAAGCAATAGTCGAAACCGTTGTTCGGTTAAACTTCACGATCAGTGATCATGGAGTTTCAATGCTATCTGGAAGACCAGTGGCAAGTCCAATGAGGAGGTTTGTATGAATACAAAAAAGAAGGCGCACTTTAATTTCTGTTTTGGCGTCACTATCGACTCAGGACTGTGGAAAACTTTTAAGATTATGGTTGTTACATTAAAAATAACGGCGAGTTGTTACTTAAATGGCAACCAGGTAGATGTAATCAATTAAGCAAGCAAACAATCTTATCCCCAAAGCAGTAAGTGGATATGTGTGTAAAGATTAGTAAATGAGGCTCTTTGATCGTATTGGTCATTGTATCGCATGCTTATTAGTGCGTATGAGTGCGTGACTAAACACGACAGCACATGAAAATTAGTGAATTAATCAATAAATTCAACAACCATAAAATGTTGCTAATACTGGAATAGATTTTTAGTGACAAGAAATGGATTTCCCAGAAAAACTTTCCCTCGCTCTACCTTGTTGTCTGAGTCACGTGGTGGTGGTTCGAATGGGGGTAGAGGTGGCCAACCGATGACATGGCAAAAAAAGTATGAAACTTTTAACCAATGGAGCGATCTTCGGACATCCAACTGAGTCGTTGAATTGGGGATACACGAGACTCCACTGAAAGAACTGGGCAAATAGGTGATATGGTTCAATTTCGCAGCCAATGGTGATTTTACATTCGAAATCTTTATTCAGTTTACTACTTTTCTTTTGATCTCTTGCTGTGTCTTTCGCTTTTGTTGAATTAAATGGTGCTTTAAAGCAATAACGGAAGTCATCATGTTGATCTAAGGTTAACGGTTGTAAAAAAAGTGAAACGAATTCAAGAAGGAACTGATTTCCCAAATCAAGAAATAGGATGAACCTATTGCCTTCTGTCAAAGAGTTGTTAGGTTTTGTCCACCTTGCTTTTGCAATCAATGCAGAACTTCTTTATTTTAACACTTGGTTTTCTTAGTGAAAATTTTTCCCCTCGTACGATTTACCATTATTTTTCATCATCTCGTCTCAAAATGTAACCCCAACTTTGTTCAACCGATCAGATTCGCGTTAAAGTTGTCGAAGCTCGACAAATCCAAGGTGGTAATGTATCCCCAGTTTGTCGTATCACCTGCTGGAATCGTACGGAAGAAACGCATGTGAAAGCGTCCACCAATTCACCTTACTGGAATGAGATATTCTTTTTCAATTTTCACGAGGCTCCGGCCACTTTGCTAGATCAGGCGATCACTTTCAGTGTGTACAATTCCCGTCATTTGCGCAAGGATGCGTTGATTGGCTCGTTCAAATTTGATTTGGCCAAACCATACGAGGAGAAACAACACAGTATGCTAAACAAATGGCTTCTGTTGTCCAATCCGGACGATCCAATGGCTGGTGCAAAAGGGTATTTGAAGATATCGATCGTGATTCTTGGACCCGGAGATGAAGCACCGGTATGCGTCTTTTCTGTACCACTTAATTCCTTAGGTGTCATTTGTGCGATCATCCAAGGCCATTTGTGACCTTGTAACCCTTGGCCCGGTGTGTAGTAATTCTCTGGTGGTTGGTCTCAAACCACCACAGGATGTCACGAGTTAGTTTTGCCTGCACATCAAATCCAAACTAGGACTCGGACAAGAATAAAACATCTATAAAATGTAATCAAGATAGTAAGCTAAACGTTGAACCCATAGAATAGATCAGTGCACTACTGAAATGAACCGATTGAAAAACCTTAAATGCCATCTGTCAAAGTTCCGAAAGTGGAAACTAGCCAAAAAGAAAAAAAATGAAACGACTGAGAAATGACGATAACCACGGGTAGTTTCCGGCACTACTATCTAAATGTTTATGGGATCCAATGGAGTATTTTTTGTTCAATCACAGACC
The DNA here is from genome assembly GCA_008360955.1 of Fasciolopsis buskii. NCBI lineage: Eukaryota > Metazoa > Platyhelminthes > Trematoda > Plagiorchiida > Fasciolidae > Fasciolopsis > Fasciolopsis buskii. The sequence goes on from LUCM01000194.1 coordinate 196,694, forward strand.
TTGTCCATGATTTACACGAAACCGACGGGACAGGGTACCAAAACACCGGTGTCATTATTGGTTTCAGTACCTGATCATGGTTCAAGTCTAAAACACAGACAGACGGATCAGAAACGAAAGTGATTGGTTTCGAAACGTAACTTATTTACTTCAAGGTCACAAGAGGTCATTAGACCCTATATTCATCCATTTTTTCATCCTCAGTTCTTCTGGTCGCATCAAAGGTACACACTAAATCTACATATCTATCTATTTATCTATCGGCAAGCCTCTATCTGTCAATATCCTCAAGTGAAGTTGGAGGAATACGGCCTTAATTAGTTAGCGGCGGGGTCACACTCGCCTACTCACAGGCTTTTTTTGGCATTCTAATTAGAAAGCGCTTGGCACGTGAAAATATTCCCAAAGAACCAATTATCCCCTGAGTGATTTACCATACTAACGGTTAGCTGGATCATGATACCAAATAGTTTAACGTTTGTAAAAACCGGAGCTGAGAAGTGACTTTCGACTATTTATGACGAACAGTTGTTTGTAACAATTAATTTCCTGCTACTCACATCGAAAACTAAAACGGGTCAAACAAAATTGGGAAATGTTTGCTCAATGCTAGTCCAATAGTATACCTGATGTCCGGATATTTCCGTGAACCAGTCAAAGTTGAATACGGGATTACAAGGGAAGTGATTCGCTAATCGGAAACCAAAGCTAACTCATGCCTTACTTATTACTGGGTTGTCAACTGATAGAACGTGTCTACATTTAGTGTGGTGGCCGAACGGATAAGGTCCTGCCGTTTGGACGTTAAGTTCGTGGGTTCGAATCCTCCCATCGCCGGTCAACTTCCCCACTTGGTAGTCCTCTGCTGGCCGCGGCCCCCTTCCTGAAAATTGATGTATGCTGTTGTTATTTCACTATTAAAAGAAGTAAAAGATAAAAAAAACACGAACTGCAAACCGAAGATTTCCTTTGGATAAAGGGAATAATTGTTTACTTTTATTGTGCCGGTCACTTCATCCTGAGTGAGAAGACTAGTCAGTCTGATCATGATAATCCCATATCCATCCCTTCGTTCCCCTCTCCTGTAGAGTATGAAACCCACGGATGCAGACGGGGATGAGGACATCGAGGCGTAAGTTAGTCTCTTTCCAGTTCACTCTACTCCACAAAATCGATCGCATTTGTCTATCTAGAAATCTGTTACGACCAGCTGGAGTGCAGCTTCGACCGGCCGTATTCAAAGTTCGTTTGTACATGGCTGAAGATCTTCCACGAAGTACGTTCATCTTGATTTCCATGGTTGAAATTCTCCAGTTGTGTTATTACTGTTATCTGGTTCATGCTTTCAGTCGCGGAACTTCACTGAATTTCACTGTTCTTACTAGTACGTAAACACACACGCACGAACCCACACACTAATAATCCAAAATCCCGCTATTTCTGACACCAACTATGCAGGTTCCAACTTCGAAAGAATTGTTGGATAAAATATTCTATTGGTCGGACAGTAAGTAACCGGAATGCAATTAGCACCACCCAGCCAAGCCATTGCATTGTTGCATTAGGGGTAAAAGATTTTGTTTTCTTGAAATTCATCGTCATGTGATATCAGCGTTGAACTCACCATAGAAGTACTGTGCCGTTGTTTCATTCTTGTTTGCGTTGATATCACATGGTGAATAATCCCATGAAAACATTCTATCTCGTACTACTAACACATACCAAGTAGCCGTGCGCTGTAGGTCATGTCCAAAGACTTCGTCGTACCTGGCCACATGGACAGAAATAATCTATCAGTAGGAGTGAATTGGTTAACGGCCCATGGCCTAGCAAATAAATCAGTGACGGATGCGTGCAACGACATGTGATGTAGTTCAACAAAACGGATGACAGTCTGCCCGGTTGCTTTATGGTTAAGGCGTTCGACTCGAAATCACTTTCGCATCCGAGTTGGGGCGCGGTGGTTGTGTACTGCGAATGATTTCTCACAAGGATAAGACAGCCGTATAGTCAGTGCTCCCATGGATTCGTAATGATCAGTTGAGCGCTGATTTCGCAGGATGATTATTTTCACTCCATTGTTACCAATACTGGCTGGTCAGCCATCTCTTCGTCTGACTGATTTGTATTTCTTCTTCGGCACAGTTCATTCTCTAACCTCAGCGAGACTGTTGCGGTAGCTCATTTCATCATTTCAACGGTGTAGACGGTTGTTTTACGTAAATTTTCGTTTTTTGGGAAATACTTCTCCTTTGTTGGTCATTTCAGAAGATACTCGCACTGACCGAATTCCATGTCACCATTTAAGGTACCAATATTGCAGATTTCTTATCACAGCGTGGCGAGTGATCAGTTAGTTAGGTAGATAGTTTATTCTAGGGTATGAAATGGCCATGCTATTTCGACTCCAAGTTTATCCGTCAATATTTGGTCAAATCTTCCTATCTTTTAAGTGCTCAACAGGGTCGTTTATGGGCTGGTGCAGAACGGGGAGATCCTTCATCGACCGTCAAAAGCTTCCAGACCACAGGACAACTTGTGCCGGTTCGAACGTCACCAATATCGGTGGATGCGTACCACTTGTAAGCACATTACGATAGGTTGCTCAGGAATTCAGTTGAAACTCGATCGTGGTTCGTCAAAATGCGTGTTAAATATGGGACAGTGGAGTTCCTATAGATATTGATTCAAAAGGGTATGGAGCGAAAGGTGGATCACGTTGAAATACGAGAGCGGCACTTTGGAAGATCATTGTGCGGAGGATGCATGAAACAATTTGGTTAGCAAATTTCTTACATGCTGATAAGTGTTGATCACATGAAGGAAGCACGGCTAATGATAAACCCCGGCGAAAAATTTCAAGTCTTTTTAAGTAAACCTGAAAATATAACTGGAGAACAGTAAAAAATGATTGGAAAAACACATTGGTATACAAATCGGGAGATAGTGCTTTGTTTCACCTTGTAGTGTTGAAGCTTCCTGATTTGAAATGACAACCGTCAGAGATTCCTTACACAGTTAGAAATGTGAGAAGTCCACCTCAGATTTGTATAAATAGTAACTCCTATATATTTCACAGAGCCAACCCTGGTAAGAGTTTTTGAGTTGACGGAAGATGTTTCGGATGGGTAGGCCGACCGAGGGAGAGAGAACAGACCTTCGAAACATTTGGATTTGTTGAGATTTACACCAGCTCGTGCAGAGACATCGTGGACAGAAGATAGGTTGTTGGAAAAACATTGAAAATCATCGTTGTCCAAAACGGTTTGAGGGAGGACAGTATCATCACCATACTTAAACAAATGACAGGGGCAGCTAGTTGATAAGTCGTTGGTGTAAGCATGGAAGAGAAATGGTGAAAGAGCAGCATCCTGAAGCACTCAAGTTCTTAATCAACGGTTTTGAAACTTTATCGTCCATTCGTGTGTACTGGATTCGGTTAGTAGAATAATCAGACAGCCATGATAATGAAGAACTAAGACAACCAAATGTTCCCAGGTCGTGAAGTAGAAAAGACCGTAGGGCCGAATCACATGTCAACGAATAGTCCACAAAGATGCAAAGCACAGATATCATCAATGAGTTTAAGGACTTACAAATTTGGTAAATGGGGAGGCGACGGCGTCCAAAGTGGACCTGCTAGATTTATGGGCAAACCGAAAGTGGTCATCAGGAGGATACACAGAAGAACGTAAGCGCTTAAGTATATCACGCTCCGTCAGTCTAAGTCCAGAAGACGTTAAGGCGATGGGGCGAAAACATTTTGCCCAAACAGTAGAACTCTTGGATTTAGGGTCTCCAACAGTCAGGGATAGAAGACGAGATTAATGATGAGTTAATCAGCGAAGTGAATGCATTCGAAACAGCCGAGGAAAGACTGTCAGGGCCAACTCCTGTGGTAATTTAGTGGTGCGCAGATGGTCGAGCACAACTTCCCTAGAAAAAACTTGTAACCGTCATGCCATCACCCCGTCCAAATATGACTGGGGTATAAGTGGAAGGATGGATGAGAGCACGATTGATGCTCTCGATGTCCGCAGACGTCTTCGCGTGTTTCTTCTTCTTCCTACACAACAGTCGAATGCCTTGTCATAAGAATCGATTTTTTTTAACGCTCAAGAGTTGGCTGGCGAATGTCGTGTCGACGAGCTTGACTTCGGCGTTTTATTAGGTTGGAAATATACCCCACGTTTAATTTACTACGAGATTTGTAAAAGTGCTCCTTGCGTCTTCTTCTTTCTAGGTGGAGATATGGCTATTTGAGAAAAATAGTGTTTCTAAGGAACAGTAGATAATAAAGAATGTTTGACGGTTTCTGTGAAAGGTTTGACATTGTCATTGAGCAGGGGTTCAAAAGAGAAACAGTCAGATGCGAGTGAAAGGGATTTTTGAAGAAGAATAAGGTTGTTATGCGAAAAGTTACGGAGACGAACACGGATTTGATTCGCTTTCTTGAAGGAATGTAAAGCTGAGCGAGAGTATATCTTGGGCCTTAACAGAAGCAGACAATGATCACTACTTCAAACTGGAGCACGCAATTTCAGGGAGAATAAACCAGGGTGGTTGACAATAGCGCTATCTAAAATGGAGTTGCCTCTGATGGGAGAAACGCAGCGGTCGTTCAAGTCAAACACAGAAAGTAAATTTCTCCTGTGGCTAGATCACTCGTTCAAAAAGAAACAATAAGCGGGACCTACAAGGATAAGTCACAGCCGCAGAGGTAGATAATGAAAGTACACGGAACCTGAGCGCGGTGAAATTTCTCCTGATGGAACTTGATCAGCTGCAATCTGCTTGTCCAGTGGTGAACAGTGAATTCTTGGGAGTCGGATGAGGATACGGCGACACAGGTCACTCGCAGAAGATCATCAATCTATATCATTAATGCATCTTTCACAACTAAACTTTCAATTCTGCCTACATATCGAACACTCGTTCCACTACAGTTCAGAGAAAAGAGTTCCTGATTCCGCCGCCTCATTCACGGCTTCCCGTCGGACAAGGCACGTCGATCGCATGACCAAACGCTTGTTTGACCAAATCCGTGAATGCTCTTCTGCACGGGTGACGAATATTGCACACATCGATCACACAGTTTATGTGACGCAAGTTTGCCGTGCTCTGTAAGACGCCCCAAGATCACCAGTTCACGTTGACTCATGGCTGCGTTTTAAGCGCACCTGAAGCTGTCCCAACTCTTCAAGACTATTCCCAATAGGCGAACAACGACAGTTTACTTGTGCCCTACAGTTTTCCTTGATCCTGGTACAAATGAGACTAGGGATTTGACCGGACAATATGTAGCACGGTAAATCAGCGGTCGGGCATTGGCTCAATAAGGAAGATGTCATGGTTCGATTCCGAGTTGGTTGGGTCGAATTTCGGATGCGTAGTGCGTGAGTAGACCTGCCCTTCCCATGTACTACAAAACATGTTCATGCGGTTCGGGCTTATTCATTGATTGTCTGTGTGTGTTCTTCGAACTGTGTTCTCTCTGTGTGCCTAGCAGGAATTTTCCGGTCACAACGAATCGTCACAGCAATGAAGTTCCATCTGTCCTCTATGGGACCGAATCCAGCTCAGTTAAATTATATATATATATATATGAGTTGAGAAGGCGTACACTGAGTTAACAGGTTTATCGTGACGTTCCGATCCAAACTAGGGCTCGTTATATATATATAATCAGTAGTACGCACATGAAAAAACAGAGGCCCGGAACCATACGACTAGTTTGAATGTACTTACATGTGGTGAATTTATGAACAGCACCGGAGGTCACGACCGCATTGTTGTATGAAGTATGGTGAATACATGATGAAAAGATTATTTTCACCATATGCATTTTTTTTACACCAATCCCTGCAGTGGATCCTGATACATTCAAGGGACTCAGAAGTCTCATGTCTGCTAACAAAGACTCGGAGAAGAAATTTGTGGATCCCTACATGGTTCTCAAATTTGCAGGGAAAACAGTGAGTTTGCCCGGGATTGTTTTTTTTTACCGCCGCGGAGTTTTCCTGATATAGAGTAATTTTGAGATTGGAAAAACAGCTCGATCTTGCCAGGCTACAAAACGTTTGCCTGCATTTTCCTCGCGCAACCTCCCCTCGATGCAGGAATCGACGCGGGACTGATTCTGCTGCTTTCTCATTCACGCTGCAACTGTTGTGTTTTCGCAGAATAGCCACGCAGTGCAAGACATGTTCGCGAATATCCAGTACGAGCAGATTTGCCAATAGCGCCGAGATCAAATGTTACCGTAGGCAAATGCTTCTCCAATTGTCTTTTTGTTTCCGATGACCTGGTGGTCTCTGGGCCGTCAAATGATCCGACGGTTCGATTAAGCTTCACTCGCTTCCTTAGAAATAAAAGTGTAGAACTGGTCTTTATTTATTTACTTTAGTTCCCCTAGCTTCTTTAGTGGATAATTTCTAAATTTTTACATTGATTCAGTGTGAAACTCCGATTTTGCCTTAAATACTGGTGAAAATATGAAAGCCGTATGAAGTGGCATTCTAGCTTGTTGCTAGTACTTCCTGCTCACAAATTCACAAATTCATGTACAATGGAAAATCCACTTAGGCATTGCGCATCCAAGAGTGTACACCACGATCCGAAATCGAACCAGTTACCTGCCGTTTGCCGGGAATATGCTGTACATGTGAGCTATCGATGAGGCTAATCCAGTCACTAAAAGCCCGGTTAGTTGCACTGTGTCAGTGTAGCAGTGGTTCGGGCAACAGTGGATGTTCACTTAAGTAATTTGCTTCCGAGAACCGAGCCCACGGTAGCTCAGAGGTAGAGAATCAACCCGGCAACCCGAAGACTTCCGGTTAGAATCGGTCTTGTGATCTGAACTGTTGGATTCGTGGTGCGTTTAACAAATCTAATTTATACGATTTCTGGCTTCTCTTACCACCTCAAAATAAAAGCAGAACTGAAAATGCAATAATGTGAACTATTTGTTTATTGTGAAGCTATCTGCGATGCTTTTTAATCGTCGGCAATTTCTGAAGGTATTCCATCGATTAGTTCACTCAGCCATTTCGGGGACAGAACGGCGGGTGATTGAAGGCTTTCCAGGGTGACTTTTCCCTTTGCTCACTAAGTCGAATTCGACGAAACAAAGTTTGCTTATGGAATCAGATCACTTTGCTGATCCGACTCAGTCATACAGATTGGGATTATACGTTCAAAATGAACAACTTCTCTCGTTTGAAGAATTCATTGTGAATAAATCAGAAACCACTCCTTGCGCACAAATCCAATAGTTTCACAGTGGATACATTTCTATAGCTCGTCTCAGGATACTTGCACGATTTATTGACCCGTCAACCAACAAACCGATATTTATCGATCTGTTTACAGAAGCTTACAATTGGTAGGTGCTGAAAAATCGATTTATCGAAAATGGAAATGTTCAATTCAAATGCATGTCTAAGCACAGAATGAGAATAGTTAATTGGTCAGCTAAAGACCAATCAAAACACCGTACCGATTTTTATTGATTGTCCTCCATATGGCTAATTTGAAACAGAAAAGCAAATACCAAGAAAGCACCGTTTGTTGAATGGTTATGAGGTTGCCTCCGTGCAGGCTAGTAATTTTGCATTGGACAAACCCATCACAAATTTCATCTTTCCATTTTTTTTATCACGACATATCGTTCAACGGTCACCGAAATGATGCATTCTCAACCCAGTTTTAACGAACAGTGTTTGATTCCCATGACGGATGATAGTTTGCCGGAATATGTTGGAAATCTTAGAACCAAAAAAACTGTCCGGTTAAAATTGTAACAGTCAAATGAATTTCTTAATTCTAAAGTTGGGATTTGTTATAAAGAAGGATTTCAGTATTTTTCTATTTTGCAAGTCCGGCCATTCTTGAACATGTACACGGGACTGGATAGTCCATTCACCTTGCCATTTTACCCAAACATACTATCTTTCATTCCTTAATTTGTTCTTTGACTGATGAGACTGTTTCATTCTTTGTTAGAGAATGTTACAAGCACTGACGTGCTTTGCTGTTAATCAGCTGATTGAACCAGTTAAGTTCGCGAGTCAGTCCTCCCACCTATTCAGCAGTCTTTGAGACTGCCTATCGGCTTTATGGCCAGTATTAACAGAATGCTTTCCTACACTGTGTTGCAGACCTCGAACTGAACACAACACATGGTGTAAAAGACTAAAGAACACGACTGGGTAGCGACGAGTTGTGTCTGATACCAAATGCACTCAAGTTCTAAACTAAACTGAATCAGATAAGTCCACGTAGAATTGGTCAGTACATATAGAAAGTTTGTTTCGAGTCATCAACAGACGATGAGGGGACGAATTAGCAAAGCTGAAATCACAAAGTTCGACTGTTTGACTGACTGACCTTTTGGACAGCACCTTTCATTCTGTCAGCCTTACAAGACAGAAGTACCGGACTTGATTTTCTCATTAGTGCAATCCTATCGTCATCCCCCGGGGTTTGAACTGGAACCGTCCAAATGGATGGCGTCTGAGTTGCCAATGTACCACCACGTTCCGCAATTGTAGAGGTTTGTGCACATGGAAATGAAAACAACATTTTTCAGAGAATTAAACAAAAACAAAAAGGATCTTACGTTAGATTTTTCTCATACTTTCTGACAGACGAAAGGTTACATAGACCGGTACTGTATCAGTGTGTAAGCTTTTGCATTTCGTCCTATCAATAACTGTACGATCAAGTACAGAAGTGCATTCATACTAAGTCGATAATCAACCACATATATGGCATTCACAGGTAAGCTTGGACACATATGTCATGTACTGTTGACTGGATTGTTGTTAGATAAATGTGACCGGGTTAAAACGGTTCACAACTTCTCGGTTGGTGACTAGTTGTCATGGTGATGCTAAACTTAAGTAGTTATTTATCCATCATCGATGAAAGTGAAAAGGGATGATTTGTGAAACAACTGATTCGTGGATGCTTCTATCGTAAATCCCCTAATACATGGGACATACAATAAGCACTTTGAGTATTGTAAACAAACCACTTGCTTGTAGAATCAAAAAGGGAATGGCTTGTTGTTAGATTTTCCGTTCTCCGATATCCGGAACGATCATCTCGTGGTGGGCACGTGTAGATGAAGAAAATGCTAGTGGACTGACTATAACCAAGCTAATGTCGACACTCGGTAAAAACCCAACACTGTCATTTTATCATTCTAGCTGAAGTCTTCAATCAAATACGAGACTGATCATCCGGAATGGCATGAAGAGTTGACAATGAATTTGCAAGTGAGTCATTTCTGAACGACTGTTTACACTTCAATTTGATGGTTTTCCACCAATGATAGAGCAAGTTCAGTATGCGACTCAGATCATCCATTCATCCTCCAACAAACTTTAATGCACTCGGATTTTTCAGAAACAGCTAGGCCTTATGAGTTACCCTTGGCTGATTTGTCCACAGTGCCGTAAGCTAGACAAGGTGGTAGGTGGGTTTAATCGTCGACCCTGTCTTTCTGCAATGCGCGTGCACTTTCAGCCGCTATGTGCATCAGTGTTGTCGGTTGAAGGATTGAAACTTTTCCCAATGCATAATGCGTCACATTGTTTCCATCATTTAGTTCACCTTTTGGTTTTATTGACTACCGAGCTTTTCCCGATCTGCAAATACTCGGCTTATCAAATTCAGACTGTTCGTTTTGAAACATTGCACATGATCGCAGTTGATTTCGTTTTCTCGACAGTAATCGTTTGTATGTGTCGGATTTCAAGGTCACCGGTGGGTTAAGGTCGGCGCTCGAGTTGTTGTTGTCGTGTATGTGTGTGCGTTTGAGAGAGCGAGAGGGGGCCGGCGGTAGTCAAACAGACAAGGTCGCGGGTTCGAATCCCCCCACCGTCGATCAACCTTCCCACTGGGCAGCCCTCTGCTGGTCACGCCCTCCTTCCTGAAAAATGATGTGCATTTTTGTTTCATTAATAAAGAAAGTAAAAAATAAAAGATAAAAATGACGGATTTGAAAGTGTTGAACCAACTGATGTGGAGTTCTGCTGGAAAAGTATGAGGAGCGATAGACGATTTGAGTTTGTGACTCGTACAAATTTTGATGTCTCATTATGACTTGGCAGGGATAGAAGAAAACAGACGTCAATTAAAAAGCTTTTTAAAATGAAATCTATTAACAAATTTTAGCTAGAAGCAGCGAGCACATTTTGAGTCTGTTTACGCATGTGTGTGCCCGTGTTGCGTATTGTTAATTAGGTACTTCCGGTGTGGCAAAGTATTGATTACTGAAACAGAACCAAAATCCTTTTTAACGGATCGATTTCTCTAATTGGCGTCCGACGATAAACTGACCAGTGATCGATCTGTCACGTGTACAAACTACATTGTTGGTGATGACTCATATTGAATTTAATTCGAATGAGTAGTGTATGGGAAGCTCATCTACTGTCATGTACGGTAAAATAACAATGTTGAATCTGTGCACAAATCACAAGGGACAAAATTTTTGAAAAAAAACTGGTTGCATTCCGATTTAAATTCATATTCTAAGTGTGACCGGTGACAACCAATGGCACGGTTTAGTTGGTATGCCAAACTTACTGACAACCTTGGTCACATGATAGTAGTAGTAGTAGTACTACTAATAGTAGTAGTAGTAGTAGTAGTGTTTGTTGTTGCTGTTGTGAACAGCCACTGTTGTCATTTTCATACATTCAACAAATCTCGTAGCAAATATGTTAGTTAGATTGATTTGGAAGTAACAAAGTTCGGCTAATTAAAATCGTCGCTTGTGTAGTCTAGTAGTTGCCATGTTAAGACGAATAAATTAGACCATAAAGAGGTACCGTTAACTCCGGTTTTGCTTACGGAGACCAGTAAGAGTTCCGCCAAGACAACCATTCCCAAAACGGGATCATGGTGTTGGGTTATAAGATCGGGAAAAATCGGAACGATTGCACGCTTTCTTCGGGTAACCAAGTGAAATCGGTCAAGTCATCACCCATCCAACCCTACCCCGCTCCATCCTTGATTACCTCAGCGAGCAGTTAGCGGTGGTGAGATTCCGAAATAGTTTGCTTCTCATTGGATTTACGACAACCGAACGGAATGGTACGATATCTCTGGTGAATATCAAATTTCGACGTTCAGTAACAACCTATCCGAAATAGGTTGCAAATCATCGATGTTTCGGTTGCCACGTGTAGTCTTTCCTGAAATTGTTTTACAAGCAAGTCAAACTGGAATGAGAGCCTAAAGTCACTGGATGTTAAAGCTACTGTATTTTTTTGTTTTTGTACCTTGGTGAGGAACTGCCAACTGCATTAGCGCTGGCCCGACCCTCGTCCAATCTGTTTCGGTGACTTTGGAGTTATTTGATATCAACACGTCGTCCAGCCCCTTCGGCAATGCTTTTCCATCCGCGTACCCCGTTTTATCCAGTGGACGTGAAATTACATTCAAAATGGTTCCCATTTTGACATGCGTTAGGTGTCAGCACCTCAGCCTAGATGCACTCTTTAGGTGTGGCTAAAACTACTGGGTGAATCCGGATTTTAGCATAGTCAGTTGTTTGGGCTTTGAACACAGCGTAGAACGTGACTGTGCAGTTGCACTCTAATGTTATCACGACTTTTTGGTTTATTGGAGCGCATGTCTCCTTTTTGCCTGTTCCGAGATCCTGATTTGTACCGGTTTTCGCATTATCCTCGAATATATCAAATGGTAAAGATTTCGCTACTGGTGGAACACATAGGTCCTCAAATAACAATAGCACACGTTATTCCGAGAGTTCGTTTCTGTTTTACACAAAAGCGGAAATGTCGTTTATTCCAGTATTGGAAAAATGGAGGTAGAGCTGAATTAGAATATGATCCGACACCTAGCATTACCGTGATTTTATTGATTGGTTTGTGTTATTCTAATCTCCTCCTTTCCCTCTCTCTCCCTCTCACCAATTACTTTCCAGTTTCCTTCAATGTGTGAAAAGATCAAGCTGACATTCTACGACTGGTATGTGAACAACACGAAGACGAATATAATTTGATCAGTCACGTGGCATGTTCCGAATATGGGAATGAAATATTGCGAAGAAATAATGTATTTCATAGCTGGTGTGATTTTGTACGACACGCTCCGCTCCGGAGTTTCACGAAAGAAACGTGACCCAACTGCATCATTGCGGGGACGAGAAGACTGTCCGCTAATTGTTCACACGCGTTGATAATAATTTTCGATCAACCAAGTGCTATCATTGTTTCAGTCTACCCCATCCTCTACATCTAGGTCTATCGGTTTCTCGTTTATATCGCTCCTAGCAAAATCACTGTTTATCTATACAAAAACAGTGAGAATTAGTTATTACTTGTTTCTCGATTATAATCCACCTATTCTGCCCCCATGAGAGTTATTCTTAAAAAATGAACCAATAGAACTATTTTTACCGTAGTAATGAAGAAAATAGTTCAAGCAAATTTAAAATGGATGCTCCGATGTTTTCCTACCAAGGTCTGACCACTTGTGGACTCGTCTGATGAGCCATGCATGTGTACTCTCGGCACCACATACTGGTAGGCAGTCTGAAATTATTGTCTGCTTTTTGTCAAACCTCCACCAAGTTCGTGGTTGCGGTGTGCAGACCCTACTTTTCAGTCGATTCCACAATACGGAATATGACGGGGTAAGATCAGGAGATTTCGTTGATCCCTTGGTTGGCGCGCTCCATCCAGTCCATCGACCAGGAAAATGTCCATCTAACCAAACTCGAGCAAGATTTGCGAAGTCGGTCCCCTGATCTATCCTGTCGAAACGATGTAGGGGTGCATTTATCATCTAATGATAACAAGCAATGCGGAAAAATTCAAGTAACATCTCCGAGTAGGTTGGACCGTTAACAGTGGCAGAGAAGAAGTATGGTCCAATAAGGGTTGTATCATTGGTGCCGAACTACTCGATTAATTTCGGATTGAAATGGTGACGCGTATTCAAAGCGACTCAAGGATTGTTTCATGCACGATAGAGTTGATTTTTTTGTATTCGCTTATGAAGACGACAGACAGGTTCATCTGAAAAGATAATATCTTCATAGAAAGTTGGTCACGTGCTGATTGGTTGAACAAACCGCTCGGAAAAACACAAGTCTTTTTCCATCTTCTTCATTTTATACAATATCGTGATGATATTTAAAAGGATGAGGAAACGAGTGATATAAATTACGTCTTGTGACAGAGGTACTCATCAAAAACTACTGTGCCAACTTCCTGGGAGAGATCTGAGGATTTGTTTGTACAAAATTCTGTCAGGCATCTTCGACTCCTTCATTTGCACCGGTCTGTGAAATAATGAACAACGGCTATGTTGAATGGAACTTGCATTCAAGAATTTGATCTTTACTCACCTACCAGTGGATGGTGCAGGTCCCTTTTCTTCAGCATCTAACTGTTCAAGGTCATCAGGCATAACTGACACACTGGGACCGGATGCTTTTAACAAAACCAATTCAGCTTTAGCATTCAAAGCGCCTGAAGATGAAACAATCGATCTGAGTTCCGTAAGAAGCATCCAGCTGGTGAATACCACATGTATCTCATCTCTTTATCGTTTGGATCATCACCTGAACTATGAAGATGATCAGTTCGTTTGATTTTGTCGAGAATCTCCCTTCACAATCTGAGGAACGGACGTGATGAGCACAGTTCAGTCCAGTTCGTTTGTCCGACCAAATGTACATTGCATGCATCGTGCGTGTGAGACCTGACCAAATCTTAAATCTCTCACCGTTTTCATATTCACTCTGGTCTCTGTGAGTTCGCGCATGATTAGACACCCTTGATTGACTGAGCGATCGATTGCATTGTCCAGTCTGAGTGCGACAGGCAAATTCACCATCGGTTCATGTTCCCAGAGCGGGCGAGAGATTTTCCTTCGTGTTCACTTTCAGACACATCCGGCGCACCTCATCCAACTGTCACCGTGTGAGTCGGGGACCGAATGTAGCCAAGTGGAGAAGTGGCGTTGAATGTTGATCCAAGATGTTTTCAAGTTAAAATTAGTGAACTGTGGAGTAAAAAGTTGATCCTGGTTGGCACTAGAAACAAGTGGAACTCTTTCGTCGATCTAATTTGTTTCAGAGAACTAACCAGATCATTTACGATAATACGGTAGAGCTTCACAATAACAACCTCCAATACGTGTATCGGGCTAGGGAGAAATCGCCTTCAGGAATTCTTGGAATAGTTCACCATCCGAGCTCTCCGGGAGTTGGACCTCGGGATCACATCAATACCAAATTCTACCTATCAAATTTGATCTTTAATTGGAAATCATCCTCCCGTTGTTACTTTGCTCTTCTCTCAGTCTAAAGAAAACACATTGGTTGGGTAAATTGAGTCCCAGTTGTGAGACTGAACAAGAAGAAGACAATAGTTCGTGTTTGTACACTTGACGAGAAATGTGTTCCCGTCAGCACTACGTTGGGTTGATTGAAAGAGGCGCCAAGGCAGGGCAGTTACAGATTACGGAAAATAATTAAGTTGAACTAATCTTTCTCCTTTTCGTTTCTACGTGATGAAAATAATTGGAGACACCTTAGAAGAGGTTAATTTAGCCAACTTCGGATGTGTGTCCTGCCGTGCATGAATGAGGGCGATTACTTCGGAAAGTTTCCCTGTGAGTAATGTTTGGACAATATTTGTGTACTACCCGATAACTACTCATTCTTAACCTCGCCATGATTTGACTCATTGAAAAAGTGCGAAAAGAGTCACTTTCTTGTAAATTATCTCCCGCATCTATCCCTTAAGACCCCGAAGACTCCGCTACGTGCACACACACACACACACACGCGCGCGCACACACACAGGTTGGAACATTGTCACAATGACCCACGACCAACTCAAAGGGTAAACGGACTACACCATACCATTTCTTTTGTCGCTTCGGCCGTTCGGTCACGATTATTCGGATTAATGCCAAAAATATTCGGAAATGGGTAAGAACACGTGTGCGTCTTACAAGACTTCGCAAGAGTAGACCTGCACGCAGATTTTCGGCCGGTGCGTGGATAATTAGTGCACCTTGCAGTACGTACACGCAAGTTTGCCTATCCCAAATCGATCACACTTCAGGCCCACGCAAACGAGATCTTAATAAGCCAGTTGAATGACATTTCCGAACAGTTTTGAAATAATTCCGAACAATTTCCGTATAGATCCGAAATAACTTGGGAGATTTGGAATACACGGCGAAAATAATTCTTTCCAATGAGTCCACATTTGTTGCGCTTATATCAAAACATAAATTCACTAACGCACCTCGCAATTAACTTCAACATTTAGGGAGGTTGGTTTCGTCACCTGCCGGGTTGCTTTGTACATTGCACTAACTTTCAAGCTTCCCTTGCTATTAGCCGACAGTTAATCCACGGTGACCGGTGGAAGGAAAAGAAATCAGTGAAACAACTAGTTGGTGAATGTTTCGCTAAATAACACCTGAGTGTTTGCAGTTGTCATACGTGAAATTTTCTTCCCGAATTCAGGGACAAAGCATCCGAAGACGACCCGATCGGGACGACCACTATCAGTTTGGCGGAGACGTCATCTCAGGGCGAAGACGGTAAGTCCAAATCTCGTTCCCATTACACAATCGTTTCCGTAAACACGTCAGTAGTGTCCACTTCGAAACCCATGCGTGTAGTCACTACTATAGAATTGTAATACAGATATCTATGAAACGTCGGAAAACCATCCTATTTGCAATGCTCGACGAGGGTGCTGTGTGTTATCTAAGAACACATGGGCCCTTGTATTTCAGAACTGGAAGAAAAAGCTTTGCACTTGACACACTTAACACACCCACACACACACACGCACACAGAAGCGCACAGGCAAAAACACACATACTCACATATGTATTCCAAAAATACGTTAACAAAAGTGACATCTTCAAGGTCTCTTTTATTCATCAAACTTCCCAGTGGCTAAAACGTCGATGCAGTTTTTGTTTCCTCTCGGTGAACTTGTTTTTATTCGTGCACAATTCTATTATCTTATTGCCAAAATTACGCCACGGATTCATCAGATCAACAGATTGATTTACTTTTTAACTCATACACTAAGATTCATAGTTTACAAAAGCTTGTAACAATGGTAAATCAATGAAATTGTACCCAGATTCTGTTTATTTCGACACATTTTCGAAATTACTAGGAATTTCGATTAAATCAACCAATTATCGCTTTCCGGCTGAATAGTGTGTCAAATTGGCTACTTTGTCAGTACTTCATGATACGGTGTGCAAACGCAAGCACACACACACATACCAACACACAGACACACAGAAGAGGCACAGTGTATGACGTTGGAATGAAAGTCGCAATCGATAGATCTTTTTTTATTACTTCTACCTTTCTTTTTATTAGTAATATAATAATGCCAACATTATTCAGGGTAGTAACATTCCAGACAGAATTAATAGCTACAGGAGTTCCACTTTTGCGTATTTAGCACGCATCGTGACAAACCGTTGCCATGTTTCGGCCGACTTTCTGAGTAACTTATTTTAATGTACTCAAGTCATTCCTTGACTAGTTTATTTTGTCGTCATTTTTACAGGGTGATGAGTGTAACTATTTTTTTCTATTTTTCCTCACGTTGTTCGACTGAAATGCGACATTTATGAACGCAAAGGTCCTTACAATACAATGCAATACAATACAAAAAAAATTCGACGCACTCTTATCCAATTCCGTAAAACAAAGCAATACATATTGCGACACGAAGATAGCCGCGTGAACTCAATGTGTTATCCGGTTTCTCATGATCCAGAGGGACATATATGAAATCAACATAAATTTCATATTTTCCCGGACTATGAGACGCCCACGGTTCCATTCAGAAACCTGAAACTCAGCAGTGAACCGCGTTTAACAGGCACTTCCAGTGGGTGTACGTATGCAGACCTCTAAAGGAGAAAGCGTTAAGTCCTGTTGATCATAGCTGACAACAGTCTAGGAATTCAGCTGTTCAGTTCGGTAATCCTAAAGTTCCAAAATACGAAAGCAATAAAACAGAGGTCAAGCTTCGAGTTTCTAACCTTAGCGTCATGTCACTGTCACGTTCGTTTATATATATATATATATATATATATATATATATATATATATATATATATATATATATATATATATATGATCTGCACGTCTGTGTACATGGGTTATCGTCTAAGCAGAGAAAAAGTCATCACAAATGACGAAGAGACATTTGCAGTTTAAAGCCCAAGCTCAACAACCATCCGTCTTCGAAATTCAATGAAACGAATTCAAAACAATTGCAATTACATTTATCATTGTAAGGCAATCGAAAAAAGGGAACTTTTTCACTATTGTTAGTCAATTTTTGCCAAGTTGACCATTGGTGGAGATGGTTCAAATCCAACAGAAACGGCTTCGAGAGATTTCCCAGTTTGTGTTTCTAAGACGACAGTATAATCGGCACATTTGGCTTCCGCCAATGAGAACCATACTTCCAGTTTACAGAAAAACGATGCACATCAGAGGATGTTATGGGGATTACATGAGACGACAGCATTGCGGTAGGCGGTGCTGCAGTCAACCCTTGTGCAGCGGCTGGCACGCTGTATGCAGCAAAACATCCCGATATTTACGTTGCGTGTGTGTGTGTGCAGTAATTTTTCCGCCTTTTAACGCCGCCACAAGTGGGAGTTCAAAATTTGAACTCAAGGTCGCTCGTTCAATCTCCGGTTAATCGCATATCTTGACACGTGTCTAGCTTCTGCATGAGTACACGCAAAAGTATATGCGTGTGTTCGTGTGTGTACGTGTTGGGTGCTCACATGTGCACAACCACTCGCGCATGAGTGCAGATGTTCGCGTGCATCTGTCCGTCAGATCACGTGCGTGTACGGAAATTTTTCCCGGAACAAGTGTGCCCATTAATCGTGAGAAGTAGTAATGTTTCTTTTGACATGTTATTACAACGCATAAATTTCAGTACTGAGTCAGAATTAACGTGATATCTGTTTGTTTTCTTCTCTCACGCGATTTCCGTGTGTTCAAGGGACCGAAGGTACGTGTGCAATTTATTTTCTATCTCATTATACATAATCAAAACTTCTGTTAGTTAATTAACCCTCGGTAAATTGGTATGAATCGGCTTCTTTGTCAGATTATTCTTAATGGCTCGTAAATCTTTCAAGTACAGTGTTCCGCATACATTAACAGCCTGCCCGATAAAAGCTCATTTGTGGATTACCAAAGCCTGATTGATTTAGCACAATATCGAAAATTTTGAGTTGTTTTTGGAACTCGTCAAGGGCGTCCCTTCAGGTAACATCGAACGAGGATAGACAGCTGCTGTTCTATGAAATCCCATTTATTTGTGAGGCTGTTTCGCATATTTAGAATCGGAAGATGCTTATAGGGACCTAAGAATGTGTATTTAACTTCAGTGGTTCTCAGAGCCTTCTTGTTTTGACTAGCCAGCTTCCGTGTTCAGCTTATCACGTTCCCTAACTGAACCTCTGATTATGGGTGATAAACAATGATTTAGTTTTCCCACTGAGGAATCGTCATCAGTTATTGAGCGCGCTTCTACATAGCGCTCGCAATGATTTGTGAGCAGTATGTGTGATTAGAGTTTTCTATGGTTATCCGACTGCCCCCCAGACTTCATGTTTCACACATGAACCTCGGATCATTCGGTCATCTTCACACTGAGCAAGCACTAGACTCGAGTTAGTGCCCATCAGTGGTGCATATCCTTCATCGTATCGAGGATACGACCCCGAGCTTTCCAAATGGAAGGCTTGTCTATTACCACTGCGTCACCAGACCGTGCTTAGTTAAAACAGGTGCGCACCTTGTCAGCCAGTTCGTTACCGCAGGGATTTATGGCTGATTTAGCGCACCAACAGTTTATGTGTACAGATATGGATCCATATTCTGTTGAGGAACGCAGCTCAGTAAAGCAAATGCCTGTGTTTTCAAGCGATTTATTTGTTGCTGAGTTTGGTTGGTCTATGCACACATTGAGGCACAAGACACAAGTACGCGACGCACGATATCACAGGAGCACACGGCCTGTGGTCTGGTAGGACACGAACACACACACAGCGGTTGGAGACACAAAATGTTCGGGCTCAAGACTCAAGGCCCGTAGTCACACAACGGATGGGACAGGTCTGCTGTGCCCTTGAATGAGCAGCCACACGGAACAATAAGCGGCGCGAAATACGAACAGTTAGCCCAGCCCGCTAGCGGAGGATAGAAGACGAACACAGAGTACTGCCGCGCGTTTATTGGTGACCCACCAACACAAGTCAGAATTCAAGTGAGCTCCATCGTTTATATAGTTTTGTTGGGTGGCCTTGATCGATGTGTGGACTAGCCAATCACAGAACGGGCTTTTATGAATCTTCTCGCGGACATATAAAATATTCATCCGCGCAATATCTAAAATAACGTCAATTTTGAAATATTGAGAGAAGGACAGATTCTTGTAGAAAATTAGTAGCAGAAATGAAATCTGCGGCTCCCAAGACCTTGGAATGGTCGTCGACCATAATACCTCCCCCTTTTGTTTAGAAAAAAAGTTACTGATATGCAGCGTCCGTTGGATTTACTTGGAATTGCCTCGTTTGACGCCGTGGACGGTCAGACCATTGACGGGGGAGTAGGCTTGTATCCATTGTGTTCGTTGTTGCCAACGTTTTCGGCAATTTGAACGTGTCTAAAAGTATTTCGAGGAGGACTTTCGTGTCTGTGTCCACCGGGGAGTCCGCGTAGCGTTTTCTTGTTTGGTTTCTGTGTCTGATCCAAGTTCCGGCCACAACAGCGACTTCATACAACCGGGATCCTTTTTTACGTTGAGTGACTCCCTCCGTACAGCCTGGATGACCGGGTCTGTAATCTCTGACGCAGACCAATGAACCTTCGGCCAGGCCTGCCTTTGGCACGCTGGGATAACTTGGCGAACTCGGCAACAAAGCATTATGAATGGTTTTCAGCTTTCGGCCCATTAAAACTTCTGCTGGAGAGACTCCTCCTGGTGTATTCGGGTTTGCAGTTGTGCGGTACACCAATAGAAATTGTTGTAGGGTCTCTTCTGTTGCCTCCTCCCCTCGTGATTTGAGTAATGCTCGCTTGAAAGTGCCGACAAATCTCTCCGCCTGACCGTTCGACTGCGGATGGTAAGGAGGTGCGAGTGTGTGTTGCACATGGTTTTACCGACAGAATTCACAGAACAGCGCGGAGGTGAACTGAGATCCATTGTCAAAATCAAAATCAAAATTTAATGGGGTCATTCCAACGTGCTTGATCGACATGAAGTCCTTTGCTTAGGGTTCATGAGATTCTGGAAAGGAAGCAGCCATTGGGCATCTGTTGTCCTCACATCCACCCCATAATGTTCGCATTTCGAGATACCCGGTGCACCGTTGATAGTGCCCCATGGAAATCACACTGATAACGGTACCCAGGTCGGTGTATGATCCTTGTGTGCTTTGGAATGTGTCTACTTCCGGAGAAGCGGTGTGGGCCAACTCACTAGCTACATTCAGCTCGTGGGGCACTGATCTGCACTGGATGCACCCGGCCTGACAAATCGAACACATGATTTGTTGTCCAATGTCAATCACGTGCATTTGCACCCGCACAGGTCACGAGTGATCATGGACACGTCCATGCAGTATGCATGATTCGTATCTGGATTAAAATGACAAGGAACACGCAACAACATCAGCAACTATGGTATGAGATCAACTAATATCAGAATTGGAGTTTTCTGATCACTTAGTTGACGTCCCCATGTTTTGTCCATGTTACCGTTACTGTAGTAACGGTAACTTTGCACAGCCTACGCCAACGGATTGCTCCACCGTTTTTCATTTCATTCCAAGCCCGAATTGAACAATGTAGCATTTGGGATTTTTGTGCAGAACCCTATCGGGATAGTTAAAACAACCGTCAAGTAAAATGACTTCATCTTCTTTTCCGCGAACAATTGACAATCATACTAGTCCATATGGGTTTGGACTATATCAAAGCATACCCAAGTTTTATGAGTGATGTTTTGCGCTCTCGATATCGTTACTCCGATGCTCCCTTGTTTATTCGCTCTGTTTCATCTGAAGAATTCGTCGGAGCCACAGTGACTGCCCACTAACATGGGTCGTCATGCCTTCAGCTGGCATGCAATGAAACAACTATCCTCGGATGGGTTGTGTGACCGAATTGAAATACTCAAAGATAGAAAAATAGACACGTGTCGGAGCTCAAAAAGCACATCAACCAGCACGGTCCACAGGCTACACACATCGCGGACTATTTAGATTAGCAGACTGCCCTTGCAAAACTAAATGTTCCAGTTTCTTCCTCCATATTTGGGCCAATCCTTACTCCTCCGTTAATTTGTTCAAAATCTACTTCCGGACTCCACACGCTACTGATTAGCAGTCAGAGGTCGTGTCTCATTTAAACACACGGGGACCAGGATTGGCTATAAGTTTGAATCACTGTTTATTATGATCGAACTTCGGTCAGTTCATCTCATACTTCGACAATTGGGTATTACTCACCGTTCGAGCAATCATTTGTTTTATTTGATCACTCAAAAACCTTGTACAAACAATAATCACATCAATCCTTTTACACACACACGCACGCACACACACGCACATCCGTCGAAATGAAGGTTTTCTACCCACATTCGGTCCGTGTTTTGTCAATTTGTACGGATCCACACGTGAGTATTCCGATTTGCCCGATCGATTCGAAGCATTGAATTTGGGCAAAGGAGAGGGTATGGCTTATCGCGGTCGCGTCTTGCTCGAGTTGACCACGGAACTTTTAGACGAGCCGGTAAAAAATGAAGTACGACCATTGGAACCTGATGTGATTGCCAGAATACAGGTGAGTTGCTGTCTTGTCATCGGTCACCACCGGATTGGTTAGGTTTTTTGGCCAGAAATGTGATCCGTCCTGCGATACCGTAGTGCAAGAGTTATGTCACATATTCATTACTTCCTACTTTGTTCATCCCATACATAAAACACGTAGTAAATACCCTCTCTGAACTGTAATCAGTAACAATTGAACCAAGTGTTCATTATAAGACTTGAGAATTTTTGATGAACCCATGTGTTTCCTGGGTTGAGGTGATGATATCACCTATCGTCCAATTTTTTATAGGTCTTTTCATGTCGTACAACTAGAGTCACGGAAGCTCCGATCCCCAAGTGTCCACTTACGTTTGAACTATTCAGTATGAGTTACTTATATGAATATTTTGTGACCTAGAGCATTTTAGAACTGATGTAAGAAATCACACCAAATCGAATTCGGGAAGTTGCTTTTACAAGAATGTTCTCACATGCATTCAGGGCACCTTAGTGGACAAATGATTCGATCAATGGATGATCAACTCTGTCACATTCGTGAGTTTGTCACGGATCAAGAATGCATTCTGTCCGGATTTTTCACAGCCATTCTCTCAACGCGGGCCCGGGGAAGAAATATATTATTCTTCACTTCATCTGAGTTATTTGAAAAATATCCGGAATTACCACTTGGCTGAATGAATGTGATTATGTTTTCATTGATCTGAAACCTAAACTATCTCGCTTCCCCAATGTCCAAGGCACTGACTGTCTGTGCCTTGTGCCATAATCTGCTAGCAGACACCCGACTGGCGGATTTTCCTAGATCCGAACAATTTCGCATAATTCTGAATAGTTCTGGCACGATTCTCAAACAGAATGCCAATTATTTAAACTAACTGGCGTCAGAGAGAAAGAGACAGTTCGAACTTCACCTGGCTGATCCTGAAGCTGCATAATGTTAACTCAATCACTTGTTGTAATGATTGATAACTGTTTTGTAACCAAAAGGGGAAGATTTCCTCATTATTGATTATCAATAAATATCTGTTCTATCATACAAGTTGTGTGTGCACGGATGATAGGAAGAAATTCCCGTGAAAAATCATCAGGCCATTAGTCACCGTTTCGGACAACTTTTGGTAATACACCCAGAAACTTGTGCAGTCAGACATGTGAATCCCCCCGTCAATGAATAATCACTGACCTCTGGGATCAGCGAACTAAAAGAAAAACTGCTAGAATTAACCATCAGATAGTCTCTCCAAAAGAGCTCGTTTCCAGGCTGTCTACGCGTCTAAGGCCATATTTGATTTGTTAATTAACTGACAGACTTCGAACTATAAATGGCTTTGGATGCATGAATAAGACTTATCGCGATAGATAAGGTATACTTGCTAACTGACACACCTAGATCTTGTAGAATGCACATTTGGATTCTCGTGTCAGTGATCAGCTTTCTTGGAAAACCAAGTGATTCATTAGTCCGGGAGATGGTTACTTAACATTTTTGGGCGGAAATACCAAATCACTTGTTATTTCACTTTTTTAATATGCCAGTAATCATGATACAGTCCCTTGCTGTACCGGTTTCCTAATTGACTACGTGGTTTCTAAAAGTTTGCATTCACTAGCCAAAATCATACGACTGAATTGCTGTTCGGTTTTGAACCCCCACGCTTGAAACGGCTTTCGATGATCTCAGTCGCATGGGTCTATTCTTGCCGTCTGTTTGTGTTATGTTGCTGAGTTTGGTTGGTCTATGCACACATTGAAGCACAAGACACAAGTACGCGACGCACGATATCACAGGAGCACACAGCCTGTGGTCTAGTAGGACACGAACACACACACAGGGGTTGGAGACACAAAATGTTCGGGCTCAAGACTCAAGGCCCGTAGTCACACAACGGATGGGACAGGTCTGCTGTGCCCTTGAATGAGCAGCCACACGGAACAATAAGCGGCGCGAAATACGAACAGTTAGCCCAGCCCGCTAGCGGAAGATAGAAGACGAACACAGAGTACTGCCGCGCGTTTATTGGTGACCCACCAACACAAGTCAGAATTCAAGTGAGCTCCATCGTTTATATAGTTTTGTTGGGTGGCCTTGATCGATGTGTGGACTAGCCAATCACAGAACGGTCTTTTATGAATCTTCTCGTGGACATATAAAAATATTCATCCGCGCAATATTTAAAATAACGTCAATTTTGAAATATTGAGAGAAGGACAGATTCTTTTGGAAACTTAATAGCAGCAATGAAATCTGCGGTTCCCAAAACGTTGGATTGGTCATCGGCCATAACAGTTTTCTATACTCGAATGGGCTTGTGCGAAAATTTGACTATAAACCATTTCGATGGCCGAATCCAGTTCATTGATATGAGGTGTTCATCACATCGGAACAACGGAGGTCAGGATTCCTTCAACGTTGCGAAATTTGCAGACAACTCGAGGACAAATAGCCTTCTCTGTGATGTTTACCTCGCTTCGTACTAGTTCATTTGCATCGTTAATTCTCTAAGGTAATTTTGAGAATACTGGAGAAATTTTGGTAGACGGTCACGTGACAGAATCATCGAATCAGAATGACGGCAAGGCAGAAACTTAGCAAACCCCAAACTGCGAAACGGTAAATTCCACACAATAAAATAATGTAATCAGAAATCAGAAAAGGGCTGATAATATTCTAACAATATCTGATCATGTAACAATAGTTCTGTTCGATGTGACCCTGATTTGTCATCGCTCCAAATCGTGGGGTCATTATTTTCCATGGATCAACAAGCCTTTAACCTGTGTGCTGACTTCTTTCATCTGTAGCTTTTCCCAAATACTAGTCTGTTGGGATAAAAGTACAACAAAAAAGAGAGCAGACAGAAAAATTAAAAAGCAGATATTATCCAAAATTTGCATGACATGCCACTCCAAATGTTGGGGTTTTCAACTCTTCCGCTGCAAACTCATCAAGTGCGTTTGTGTGAAGGTATACACACATGAATTTGTTCAGTCGTTTCCTTTTACAAACCCATCTGTGCTGTTCAACTTCTTCAGAAATCATTAAGACGTCGAAAGTACAAACTGTTTGCGGCCTTTTACTCGGCAAGCATGATTTCCGAGGAGAAAGACTCCCCGATCGCGTTTGAGGTGAGTATCGGGAATCACGGGAACATGCTCGAAGATTCGGTCGCTCCGTGCACTTCGACCACACCGCCAACCAATCCGGTCTACGATGGTGAGGCGTACAGCTATCTACCTTGGGGTGATGACAAGCCGTGTATCGTGGTCGATTCGCAATGGGAAGATATTTCGTATCGATTGTGTGCGATCAACATGTTTCGGAGAATAGCCGATCGACTGGTAAGTTACGGGTAGGAATTGGTTTGAACGAGCGAACTTTGTGTTTTGTCGACGTTGCGCTACCGGGACACGAGCACAACTTGGTGATTTTCATGCATTATTAGAAAGGGAACAGTGCAATAAACGATAAGTACTAGGAAAATAAAAGGTTTGAGATGATGACACCTTTAACGATGTACTCAATGCTTTGGCATAATGGTAAGAGGCCCATTACGCGGATTACAGAGACCGGCAACCAAGACTCAAAAAAAAAACTGCAGTTGAACGGAATCCCCTCAGACCTCGATAGGCCAGTTTGTATCTAACGCCAAAGTGGCCGGCCGATCTGGTGATATTCAATACCCTGACCTCTTTGGAGGATGACAGATATTCAAGCCAACTGACCTCAGCTAGTCATAACAAGAATCGATAATGAAGCAAAAATAGCCCTTCTTCGAATTATGTGATAACCGTAACGTACCCAACCCCATGGCACTTCGGAGACTTGTAATGGGAAGACACAAATAACAAAGTATTGTGCGGAGATCAGTGATGGGCAAATCAAATATCTATTGGAAAATGTTCTCTAGTAATTCATTCCGAACATTTGTCAAAGCATCTTGCCAACAATGGAAATTTGGTCAGTATCCGCTTTGCATATATTGTTCTCGAGAGATTTCGCATGTTTTTGATTTTGGTTCCAATGCGGGAATTTGATTGGTCATCAGAGAGTTTTAATCCGATTTGTCCCGACCGGCCGTTTTCCATCCCATGAGACTTTGTGTTATTCTATTGGGAATTTTGTGATTTGATTGAGTGAATCTTATAAGCTACTTGTCTTCTCTCCTGATTGTTTGCTTTGATCACTCAATTTCCAATCTCTGTCATGTTGGTACCGTTAAATCGGCATTCGCAAACTTCTTTTCCTCGTCTTTAGTGTTTTGGCAACGATACGCGTGAATATTCCTGCTTTGCTGGTTCCAGTAGTCTACCAATTGTTCTTTTTACCCTTCAAGCTGCTGAGTACGGAACTGCTACGATAATCTGTTATGCCTAGATCGTTCTTCGCCCAGATGTGCACAGGACATCACCTCTCGAGTTGAAGGTCCACAATCTCACCTCAGTAGTACAAGGTGTCTCAGACTCAACGCACAATCGTGACAGGTGCCAGTTATCTGACGATTGAACAACATCGAAGCAATCATGTGCGTCTTAGACCAGAAAGCCCAAATCGTGTAACAATAGGTGCAATAACTATGGTCAAACTTGTGTAGAAAGATGTAAACCTGTCGGGTGACTCAATGAGAATAGGGGTACCGAGATAGAGGGGGATGGGGCTGGAATCGTATGAATATGATTTAACATTAGTGATAGATTTTGTACATTAATTAAGAACCTATAGCAGAACTTTAAGAAGTATGGCCCGATAGATTAGTTTGTAATTCCCTCCAAATTATGCATGTGTCATAAGTCACACTCCTCTAGCTGGATGTTAATCACTCATACTCATCCGGTGAGCATCATCCCGTATTCCATGGTCAAAACGAGCCACGATGACTGAGCGGCCAGTTCTTCTCGTGGGCTTGAGCGAGCTGATTATTGGCTCAGTAATTAGTCACTCGACTCGTAGAAACCGAGGCACGTTACTGAATGTTGCACAATTTGGTTCACCAAACAACGAAAATTAGACAAGTGTCATCAAAATCTCGACGAGATTGGAGAAGTCAGTCAGTCAAAGTGCGTCATTTCCTTTTGCACGTTGTGGTTTGGTGTGCAAAAGGGTAAGCGTGCCAGAAATGCGATTGAGTATCAATAAGGGGTTCGCAACCATTTGGTCGAATCGAACATTCCGGAATGGTTTTCCAACCAAATCGAATTTAACCGAGAAATGATGGAGAAGCGGTGTAGCTTTTCAACTAGTTGTTACTTTGTGCTACTCAAGAAGAACCTAGGTTTCCACTGAGACAAGTGTTCTCTGAAAACATTACTTTTTGATCGTTCACCTGACCGTCTGAAGTTCGTACAAATCAACACGGTTAACGCTGGCTAATTTGTATTGGATGATTAAAACGTATGAGTTGTCCTTGGATGTTTGGATTTGGACCGATCTCAAACATACGTCACCTGTAAACTGTGATTCACAGACTAGAAACATCGAAAAAATCAATGTGGCCGTGGTTGCTGCCCTGATTGCGGAAGAGCAAGCTCAATTGGCAATTGCTTCTTTGGACGAATTTATTTTGGATTGCACGTGAGTACCCAATAGTAGTGCGTCAAATGATGGTTGTTCATTTTCTTTTTTTGTAAGCCGTTTATTCCTAATATCAGGAGCAAATGATGTAAGGAGTGTATCGAAAAATCGATGCGCCATGTATGGGTTTCTAATTGTGAACGATATAATGTCAATAACATAGCGTTGTTGGTAGATGTAATGCACCAACGTTTCGACTACCGTGGGCAGTCTTTCTCAAGGCAAGTTTTACTATCAAATCTTGATTGATTGTAAAGATTGGAAAAACCACGCGCGGTATTTGACATACCCGGTTGCTGGTATTCGATGGAATCGAAATCATGGTATCTGAAAGACAGTATTGCCGGTTCGAACCCTCCGGCAGTAGGTCGCTTTTCCATTCGACGGCCTTCAAATGGATGTTGCATCTTCCTAGATTTGCTCTGTATTGATTACTTAATAAATGGACTAAACGATTAGCATTTTTATGTGTAAACATACTGAAATTAGTTCGTGCTAAGGTATATTCCGAAGTGCATCCGAATAAAACATAAATTTAGCACTACACGTCGCACACTGAATGCATGCATCTCTGTGTTCTGAAATTTTCGTGTCATCGATGTTCACCGCACCGATTCAATTCTAGCTCCGTCCCAACTTAATTAATCAAGCAAGAACGAACACGTGACGTCTGGTAGGTCCACACGACCTTCGATTGTTTGTCATAATATAGGTCCGTTCAGGTGGAAATTCATGGGCCAATCGTGTCCAGTCCCTTGGATTTATTATTTCTTCCCTAGTCTTCAATTTAGGACCATCTCGCTCACGTCTGGACTTGACCACAAAACTCAGACCGTTTGTAATTTCCCCATACTGGGGCTAATGGCTGTTTCGCATTCCTTTCTTTAGCCTAGTTTTGATCGATTTCCTGTCTCGTGTGTCATTCACTGATGCCGACTAGGGTTATCAGACCGTCCTGTTTTATGGGCTTAGTCCAACTCTACTGATGGATGACTTATCGTACATAACCCAAGGAGCTCACAACGTCACAGTCCGTTGGCCTTCTTCTAATTTACTACGCATCAAGACAATCTTGTTTTTTGTGTGGAATTAACTTGCAAACAGGGGTTGGCGTTAAAGTGTTTGCAAGTTTAGCCTCACATACTTTTTGGCCAAGACTGCAGGCAGCGGTTGATAAAAATGGTATTCGAACTTCGAAGATCCTTAAGGCCGCACGTCTTCTACAACAGAAAACGTAACAGAGTCGTACAGAGTCGTACATAGCTCATGCCAGAAGACAGTAAGTTGTGTTGAACAATTTAACCGTCGACTATTGTAAAGCTTAGAAATTAAAGGTAGGTGGATGAGCCATCGACTCAATGGTGTATCAGTCATGCAGATAACCACATAAAAATTACACATAAAAGTTGATTGACAACCGAAGGAGTTAGTGTTTGGACTAAATTTTGTTGTACTGAGAACTCGGTTTTTCGGAAATATATCGAACTGAACATACAAAATGTACGTGTTCTTGTGATCTCCGATGTGTCCGACTACCTCGGAATAGATTTAATTAAAGCTCAATCTGTTTGTGAAATGCAGTTACTAAGTTGTATTTAAAACAGGACGATAGAATCGTTTAGGATTCAGATACTGAAAACCAATCCCAGTGGAACGTTTCATTTCCTTATTGAATAAGCCCATCTTGGTAAGGTCTGGAATTGTTCCGTAATGAAACGGCAGCTTTAATTTCTATTAGTTGGTAGTCTTGCTGTCACGTGAAAAATCCATTTTTTCGCCCTGGACTTTTGCACCATTCACTCACAACTGATTGGTCGATTTGTTGATAAATGTTTCGAAATTAAACGTCGGGACTTGGTGGACACGGTTTCTACCTTCCTTGGCACATCCACGCGTAATCTTGTAATCTGTTTATTTTTGGCACACATCCTAGGCGTCCTCTCCCGACTTGGGAACCAGAGAACAGTCCGGAAAATGAACTTGACAAACAGTTGCGCCGAGTACGTGAGTATGAGTTGAAAGCATTGCGTGAACATGCCTTGAAAGCACGAGAAACCGTGGTCTCCGTGGACGAGGCTCTGACCCATCTGAAAGCGTATCGTGAAGTGATTCTGAAGTTGTCAATTGAGGTAAGTGAAACCGATCAGAAATTGAGCCGACAGTTTTCTCCTGGAATGTGCAATCACTTGGTGTTCACTTTCAGCTGTTCTAGTACCTAGAATACTAAAGCACAAACATTGTGAACGTTAATTGATTGATTGATGGATTGATTGATTGATTGATTGATTGA
>LUCM01000194.1:226531-243455 GCA_008360955.1 Fasciolopsis buskii
AGTGAGTGAGTGAGTGAGTGAGTGAGTGAGTGAGTGAGTGAGTGAGTGAGTGAGTGAGTGAGTGAGTGAGTGAGTGAGTGAGTGAGTGAGTGAGTGAATTTCGCAAAGTTGCCGGTAGCAATGAGTGTCTGCTTTGTAAACTCTGCTGTTCACAAGCATTGCTCAACTCTCTCAGGCTTACCCTAAATCTCACGACCCAAGGAGGTGATCAGTCATAGAAATAGTATCGAAATTTCCACTCTATCAAACGAACCAAAATCTTGTAATTACTGAATAAGATAGAAATTAGGGGAAGTGAATTGTCAGTATCTCATTTCGGTCTAGTTTTTTCTCATTAAACTTTCTAAAACATTATTGACGAAGTGCATAAAGTTTCATAGAGTCGCACACCAATCTCCTATCGGTGACTATTGAGTTAAAGGAATACTATAATATTTAGACCTGTAATTAGTATACGGAATTCGGTCGGTACGATTTATCAATAAGCAGTGAATTGGATTCGACCCAAGCTACGCGAATGAAGTCAATAAGAATACCAGAAAAGAACGGGAACAAGTCTGAGCTATATTTACAGCTCATGAATTTGTATACAGTGTTGTGAATATTCCGACGGATGAAATACTTTCTGTCCAATCGCCTTCGCGGGATGTTTGGATTTTACGACCGCTAGTCGTGACGGTTCTCATTGGTTGCTTGTCTACGCATGCTAGCCTGAAGCTGTATTGGACTGAATCACGTGACTTGTATGTAAACTCACCGTAAATAGGCATTATAATAGATAGATGAATTACACACAGTACGTGGGAAAACCCACATTTCCAAGGGTTTGCCAAGATAAAAGTATCTTAGCAACGTATCATAGTCATTTATTTGGGCAAACGAGAGCATTGCAGCGAGTCGCAAATTCCACTTGAACTCCTTCTGGTTAAACTAAGTAATAATGTGTTTCGCTTGGCTGGCCTCACTCTCGACGAACAAACCTCGGGCAATCCGGTCAGTTATCATAGCTGTTGTCTATCCATTCCAGAGTTTGACCTTGGGCCTTACACCTCGAGAGTGTGTATTACTACTGGGATGTCCGGATTCGAATTGTTGGGCCAGGTATTGTCCCGAATGATAGTCAACAGTTCCCCGGAGTTTCGAGAGGAGACGGGGTAACTGTCCCGTTAAGCCCAATCGAATGCATCTCTCCAAGTCAGGTGTTTACAGGCGGACTGGGGCGTAACTGTCCCTATTTGACTTGCTTCGCGTTTGGTTTTATCACGAATACATTTCATGGTTACTTGCGAGTAGTGCACGGGATTGGTGATTTTTTTCCTTCCCCAGGGCAAGGGTAGTCGAACGATCTGTCATGCATGTTGCGGGTGAGTTAAGAAGCACCATCAGACAAGTAAAAAATGCAAGCAGTTTTAAGATTTATGCATAGGATATAATAGTGCACTGCTTGAGGGGTATTTTCGCGTTCAGTTTAAAAGCGATCAGGTTCAAACCTTGTTCGTGGGGATAGGTCAGTTTTCAGATATGCTCTAGAGCATCGGACCATGGTTTATGCCTCCAGCACTGAAAGGTCAGCCCTGTAGTTTAAACACTGCCAATTCAAGGTTAACTCAAATTAGGATGCATATGTGAATTAGTCACGAAATATAGATGTAGTTCTAATCCACGTCAATAGGTTTGCGACATCGATAACACACAATTAAATTTGAACAATCATCACAAACGAAGCCTGGATTGAGAGGACAAATGTGTCCTTCTGAGTGGTGGAAATATCGACCAATCATAGTACTTGATTTTATTCGACTGTCTTCACATTTTTGTCAAGCATATTCCAATTGACTGTGCACTGTATCCGAGTGTAGTGCGAAATTTTCCTCCATTCGTGTCACGTGAATTGCACGTAGGCGTATCACAAGTAGCATTTGAAACCGATTACCACCTCATACCAACCCATGACGCGCCAAATTTTCTAATGTATTTTTCAAATTTAATTTGTTGATAGCCTTTGTTAAAATTTCTTGTGCTCTTTATGGTCAAATATGAGAATGAGGATGATAAAAATATTCCAACTCCAAGCGATTAGCTATCATTACGGAATGCTAATGACGTAACTTACCTGTTAACCCAAGCCCCAAACTCATCGATCAACGAATACTTGTGCTGTGTTTCTTGTCCAAATCCGACCGTGTCAGTTTGGAGTAGGGATTGATTAACAAGTTATCCAGAACGTCATCCAGCCTCCTCTGAGGTTTTGGACTCGTGTCCATTTGGTTTGACTCGATGTGCGATGCACGTGGTTCGCATGACGCTAACTGACATTGCAAATAGTATTTTGTTGGTTTCCAAGGTGTTAGTTCATAACGAGACGTGAGTTTAGATTGAATCAGTAGGAATCGTTCAAATAGATGTGCTTGACACGTTTCCGTGTGCCTCTTATTAGCTAGCACATGTACCTAAGGGTTTCAGGAGAACTGAGACGATCTATGATGTCTTATTAAATCTATAAGTATTCAGTTAACAAACTAATGGTTTAATTAAACCATACATAAAAATTTGATGTTTTCACCTGTCGTTTGACTAACCACGTGACATAGTGAGCCTCATTAGGTCATATCATGTTAAGCATCAGATCATAATCCTCAAGCTGAGGTTAGTCACATGATCAACTACACTTCATAAGAGTTTATGCAAATTTTTTTTTGTTTTTGGACAATCCAATGCATCATTTCCCGAAAAACATTTGTAAATCCGATCCCGGTGCATCGTGAAATTGTGTGACATCCCTTTCAGCCCCAGTGCAGTTTCCCCGACATCATCGTCTGGATGCTGAGTGGCAACAAACGAGTGGCCTACCATCGTATTCCGGCCCACGAAATCCTGTACCATTTCAACGAAGATTTTCGTGGACGTTCTTGTGGTATTACGCAGAATATTCGCCTGAAGGTGAACTATTGTCTACTGATCTTGCGCTCTTGTTAGACTGTTGTATTTTGAAACGGGCAACATAGATCTGATATTCAGGGTTATTCAGGATGAGGGAAAATCCAACTATTCGCATTACACATAGAACAATTCCAAGCACCTCAAGAGTCCGGATGAGTCCTAACACGGTTCTTCGTAAAAACACTCACAAACAAAACAATGACTGGCAATCAGCCTTAATTATGATCACTCGGTGAAACATTGCGATCCCAAGTTGATCAACTGTTTACTTATTTCATTGGATAGACTTTAGGCAAAATTCAAGGTCAGTCGTTCAAAGCAATCACGTTGGGTGCGCAGATCAAAATTGATCACGGTTCAAACTAACGGCACGATAAGATAATTGATCAATAGCGGTAAATATAACCTACGGGAAAATTGATTGAATTAGTCGCACGATCCTATCCAGTGGTGTGGAAAACTTAGTGAGGAACGGGCGAGGAAGACGAGTCTTTCAGTGATAAAGTAGCAACGATTAGAGACAATTAATTAACAAGCAGTAAAATGTATGCTATAGGGATTGGGCAAACCAAAGAAGATGGAGATGAGCGAAAATAACGAACTGTGGTTGTATGAATGACGTACCAACCAATACTTTGATTGGGCCAACTTAATCAATTAAACAATGGCACGATATAAGTGAATCATTAACGGATACAATTAATCTGTCAGCACACTCGTTAGTCATATCAATAATAGCTTGTTTAACTGCTCACAGTGTCAAAGCCCGCCGAACGGGAATGAATGCAAACTGTAAAGAGTAATCCGATTTTCTCGCCATAAGATATTCGCCGTAATTTCGGACAATAAATTTTTTTAGTTTGAAGGGAATGAAATGCCAGTTGGCAAGCTTCTTTCACAGAACAATGCGATTGGTAACCAGTTTGTAAATATCAAGACTAAATGACATGAGGAGTGTATCGAAAAATCGATGCACCATGTATTGATTTTTACTTGTGAATGACATAATGTTAATAACACAGCGTTATTGGTAGATGTAATGCGCCAACATTTCGACTATCGTGGGTAGTCTTTCTCAAGGCAAATTTTACAACTAATAGGAAACAAAAACATCAGCAAAGTTTCGGTATTCTACCGTACTAAATCGTGTACCGTTAACAGCGAACGTGCTTTTGTCAATAGCTAGATGTATCGCGTGAATAAGAAAGGAAAATTATCAATCAGGGAAACGATTCATCACGAAGTATTGATTCAACTATTCGGATGGAAAATCGTTCAAGCGATTTGCCGGGAGACAGTTGTTTTATTTCACCGGTTAAGAATTATCAATGGCAGCGCGGCAATTAAGGTCTATCATCCTATCCGCCCTTGACCTTGACATTTTGTATTTACATTGCCGATGTGCGGATTTTGTGTGTATCTACGCCTCCGGTCGGTTTGCTTACTCAAACGAATCGGGTCTGGTTAGTTTCCATCGACCGATTCCAAACGGTCAAATCTAATTGACTGTCACCTCCTGACGACCAGTCAATTTAGTCAGTGGATACCTTGTCGCAGCACAATTTAAGTTTCGTTTGTTACGCATTAAAATCCCGGACTAATAAAAGCTGACTTTCACAGCCTCATTTGCAAATGTTTTCCTCAATTCAATTCACGAGTCCATTGTCTCAAACCTGGCCAGTGGAAAGGAAGTTACAGTAAGCACGCGTCGTTTTACGGGAAGAAAATTATTGGGTTTGTGGAACTAGCTGTGCCGGGAGTCGTTTCTATCCGGTGTGATTTACATTTTTTACTGGCTCGTAAATCGTTTGAGAATCATTCCAGATTCTCTACTACTTAAATTTATCAATTAGTCGTGTAAGCTATTCCTGAACTCTTCATTGTATTTTCGATTCTCGCACAAGTGTCTTAAATTCAACAAGTCCGTTCAGTTAAATTTTAGGAAACACTAACGTTTCACCAAATGCTCTGGTTTTGGTTTCTGCCTCGCAACACTATCTACTCAAGGGAGAAAGAAACCAGAAGTAGTATAAGGTAGACTTAAGAACAATATACTGATGAACCTAATAGACGAGGAGAGACTTCGAATAGAAGAAACACACTGAATGAGCCCCTGAGCCATGTCATCTATCGTCATCAACCATCGTTTTAGGGAACCCGTGGAAACCAACCTGGAAATCTAATTGGACCTCTGGCTAACGTTTTATTACCTTTCTATAAGAATTTGATCTGTGCACAATTCCCACATAACCGAGACTCATTCATGTTCGTGGACACCTAAAAACGGCCGGACATGGCGATAATTTTGCTCGAATTCAATCTATTCCTTGGATATGACTGTTGTTGATGTCCCGTCAATCGCCACCATGGTTTTGCCGTGGACGATATCCCGGTTGGTTAATTAAGTTACTTCCATTTTATGCAACTTCCCAATAATAGACTGGTTACTAACAAGTTCAATAGTAGCAAAAAATGTAGCGCCTAATTATCTTGAATCTTGTTTTCTATCCCTAACAGAAACCGCGCTTGAGCACAGACGAAGAAAATGGGTTTTGGAAGATACCGGCTCAGATACGAGTCATATTCTGGCTGGGGTTAGAGAAGGAACAATCGAAATGGAGAGAACTTTTCACCGGACCGAAACTTGAAGTGGTGGCTGAAACGGTAAGTTTCGACATCGCCATTGTTCTCTATTTTGCAGAAGACGAAATCGAGTGAATTTAAATTTGAGTGTTCCACTGGGCAGTAAAATTGCGATTAAGTCGAAAAATTTGGTTATTAGGAAATTCACGCTTGGCAAACAGCAACATCACATCGAAGAACAATTCTGTAAGACTG
Source organism: Fasciolopsis buskii (assembly GCA_008360955.1). Classification (NCBI taxonomy): domain Eukaryota; kingdom Metazoa; phylum Platyhelminthes; class Trematoda; order Plagiorchiida; family Fasciolidae; genus Fasciolopsis; species Fasciolopsis buskii. The sequence goes on from LUCM01000194.1 coordinate 232,310, forward strand.
ACTAAAAGCAACAAATATGGCATTTCATGCCTCCCAAAACAGATATTATTCTCGCCGTTGATGCATTCGAGTTGAGATGATTTTCGGCCTGAGGGTATGCCAATGAAGTTTCCATATCTAACATCATTCTCAGTTAATGGACGCCTCAAAACCACATTACTACAACTAATAACATTACCAAAACCAGTAGTGTTTTTAAAATCAGCAGCGTTGCTAACTCAAGGTCAACGCCATGGTAACCTACAAGATCAACTTGATCTGGGGAACAAAATCAAATCTAGGGAGCAATATTATAAATATAACTGAAGAAAGATGTTTTTACCCACCTACTGAAGACTTCATTTCGGCTGGTGACGAAACTACTGGAATTCAAATTCCAAACTTAGTGCTCACAAAACTGAAAATATTTCAAAAATTTATTTCTTACAAACTTGACCTCACATTTTTTTTCTACCCTCTCCAGTTCACCCGCCAATTACGAATAGTTTCTAACACGTAATACAAAGCTGTATTCACATCCAAACCGATCATGTGTTTCCAACTAAAGGACAGACTGCCAGATTCTGCAGCCTCATTCTGTGTGTATTCATTCACCTGCTCCTGTGGGACCAGGTATATTGGCCGCACGACCAGGCGTTTGTCCGATCGCGTTCGAGAACACCTCCCGGCTTGGTTGAGCACAGGAACAATTAAGGCAATCACTAGCGCGGTGTGTTCACACCTTGTCGAGTCAAACCACTCAGTGAATGTGACAAGTGCTTTTCGCACCATCTACAAAGTTAGAAGCGGACAATCAAGAATTGTCAAGTGTCGCATCTTGAACACAGCTGAAGCCGTATCTATCCGTTTATGTAACCCCCCTCTATGCGCTCAGAAACAATTTGTCCAGACTCTTAAACTTCCCTGGCCCACAACAACAACAAGTGGTCTACAACCTGATCGTGTGACAAATTGACCAATTATAATACAAAGCTCTTGAAGTCCAAATTTCGGCTTCCTTGCTGGTGGGTCTGTCACTAAGAAAGTCATTTTCTTGCTCCAGTGCAATCCATTAGGACATCACTTGTTGTCTAGGAAAGGTTTCAAATGCCGTAGGCATTTCACCAGAAACACCTTGCATAAACTGCCTAGGCATTGTTATCAAGGGTCGATGACACTGAAATTCATTTATGAAAGCTGAGTATGGGTCTTTCGAAACACGTCGTGGCCCCAGCTTGGTTTTTCTTGGACGAACAAAGGAGAAAACTTGTTTTCTGTTCGCAATTACTTTTATCAGACTTCTTTCGTTTTTTTTCAATTATTGATCCACAGTACGAAAATCAAGCTTCTATTATGGGCAAATGGGTAACCACAAGACCTCCTCTGACGAGGCCTCCATGGTCTGACAGTACCGGACGACAGGAACTTCCCAAGGATTCGTTCAAATTACCCGAGGGATGGAAATGGGACAGCGGTTGGTTTCTCAGTCCAGAAAAATCACTTCTTTGCAAAAAGGTAATTGAGCTGTGATCATCTCCTTCGTGAACCTTTCGTATCTAACTCAAAGTCAAAATTTGGAGTACACTACATGCAAGGATGTCTCGGTGATTTAGAAACAACCCCTAATCTTACTTCATATTTTTATTCCGTTAAGGAATAAGTAGAGCCTTGCATATCTCAATAATAACAATAATAATGATAATCATAAACTACCTGAACATGGAGACACTCCCAACGGCGAACAGAGAGCGGTCAAAGGTTAAAACCACTACATCTATACTCCCCGCCACCGAGGAGTGAATGACCAGTTTCTGGAATGTATACTCCTCATAAGCAAATCCCGGGTCATCTGGTCATCATTGCATTCGGAACGAACCGGACTCGAGTTTAGCTCCAACTAGAACTCAGCAGCAGTGCACGTCCACTACAGCACCAGGAATCTAAACCTTGCCATCTTACCCAGAATGGATGTAGGTTACTCGGCCACCTTGTTTGAGCTGGTTTTCATGACATTATTTTCTCTCCCGAAAGGATTCACCAAATCTTACTAATGCTGGTCAGATAAGAGTTGAACTTTGTTCGTTTGACCTCTTTATCAGTCACAGGAAGACTGATGTTTACTTATGAATTGATGCGTGTGTGTACGTGATTTTATTATCCAACACCCTCAGTTATGGCGTGAAATGGAGTGGACTTTGATGTTATAACCGGGGTTAGGAATTGTGAAGTCAAGATTATGATATTAATTGCATTATAACGCTACCCGACGAGTACAAATGGAGAAAATTATACTACCGTTACATTATCGCTTTTATTGTCTTACGAATCAGTGCAAAGGTGAAGTTCATCATGCCGGTGCACAGAAAATTCGGCGAACAATTCTGTGGCCGAGAGACGACAACTCCCAGTTAGAAAAAGTACATTTTGAGAGCATTTCATAGAGTAACCTACTATTTTGGACAGCTAAGTGTAAACATTTAGACAGTGTATTGAAGGTGCCCCACAATTGACGGACAAAGGAATTGCAATTTTGAATCAACTATGTCCAGGATCAGCTTTGTGAAGATTCAAGAACTTCAATCTAGCGATTTCTCTAGTGCGATAGTTCTGAGCACGAATCGCGAAATAGTACACTTTCAGTAAACTCCTCCTCGCTTATTGAGATTATATTTTATGCCGGAGGTCAACTGTCAAGCCTACCGTTGTCGTTTTGGAATGTGAATTTGAAGCCGCCTTTGGATTCCTAAGAGAATCAAAACCTTGTAAATCCTGATTGTATGAATAGTATGCAATCAAGCTTTTTATGCCTAATCATTTACTTATTTTCCAATCATTGTTTCGCCAATTAACTAGTCCACGGTTTTCAAATCAATATCCGATCTGCAGGATTCTTGTCAGACTAGTGCCATTGAAGATTTGTTCTACAACGAAACCCGGACAGCGACAAACAGTTGGACGAAAGCCACACCAACCTACACGGACGCCCAAGGCGAGCTCAGAGAAACTCCGGACGATTTTCCTCTGCCAGACGGATGGAAATGGGATGATGAGTGGAGTGTGGACTTCAACAGACCGTGTGATGACGAGGGGTTTGAGTATACAGTGGATCCAAAACAAGGCGGCTATGTTGCCACGGAAAAAATGTATCACACTTTTCGAAGGCGTCGTATTATTCGACGTCGTGTACCGAAAGCCAGTGCGACAAAGTCTGTCAGAGAGGTGAGCTAAGTCGGTTCGATTTGGTACATAACGCAGACAAAAAACCGTCGAAATTATCATCGGAAACTGATTTTCCTTCTCTCCTCCTTTCCTTCCCGCCCTCGTGCCGCTCAAAAATGTACACGACAGAATTCGGCTAACGGTTACCCAGTGTGTTTTCGATCCTTTGATATCTGGAGTTTACAATGTGTTAGCAGTAGGAGATTATGTGATTTAATAAAATAATTCGCCATGTGATATCATCATTCAACTCACCATTCAGAAACCGTGGAAGCACTGTACAATTGTTTCACCTTTTTTAGGATTAATCAGCAGTGGATATCCACCGCGTCCTAACAGGGACTCGAACCTGGGATGAACGATTTTGAGTCGAACGCCATAGCCATTTACTACCAAAACTAATTGAGATCCTGTGGGAGGAGATATACACTTAAACAGCTACATTCAAATCGGGACATCTTATTGGAATCAGTTTTTGATTGGCCTCAACCAAGCAGTTAACGTCGGGGCGTTTCCGCTTCAAGGTCAAGGGGTTCGAATCTCCCACTGGCCATTGACTTCATCTGGCTCCCAAATCCTTCTTTAAAGTGATTGAACTTGTTAATCTCAGAATCGAACAACGTGAGGAAGGCATCGAAAATCGATGCGCCATAAGTTGTTCTTTTAATCAGTGGTATAACGTCAATAACACGGCGTTGTCGGTAGAAGTTGTAATTCCGCAACGGTTCGACTAACATCGGTGGTCCATCTCAAGGTTTGTTATACAATCAAAAATTCCGTCCTAACTTTGATTGTTTTATTGCCATACTTACCTTTGGAAGGACCATCGATATCAATCAAAACACGAGCAAATCACAATATCTACCAACGGCTCTCATCATCATCACCATCATGCTAATCGTTCAGCGTTAAACAGTAAGACAAACCTCACTGACCGCTGCATTTTCCCAAAGGTTACACGTTTCTATAAAATGAGTGAATATCCAAAGGGAACAGAGAGTGGACCTACGCAGATGGGAAGAGATAAGAATGCTGTTGCAGCCAACACATAGAAAACAGCCTAACCGAACAAACGTGCACTTTCAATCATTCTATTTCCATAGAAAGTGACAACACGATCGCCACTGTTCACGGTTCGCTGCCATATCCTTCAGTGTCTCCAGCCACCTACTTGCCGAATCTTTCGGACCCCAACCACGAAGACGTGAGACACTTACCTTGCCCAAGTTCGCTGTGCATTTCCTCATTCCACGTTGCCACATCATCTGTTAGCCTCTACATGGCTTTTTCCATTGCTTAAAGGCTACACAATATAGGGCACGATATGGTAGACGAGAGTTTGCTATACAGAACACGTGGCCCAACCAGCGTAGTCTACTAAGTTTCATACGCTGATATAAGGTATTCTCAGAATTGGCACCTAATCCTAAATTCCTGACCTCCACACTACTCACCCGGTCACTCCATCCAATCCTAGCCATACTACGTAAACATCGGTGATCGAAAAGCTCCAAGCGACGAACATCTCCCACACGCATACTCCATGTCTCGCAAGCAAAAAACATAACTGAACGCACTGCGGCACAGTACACACGACCTACCAACTTTAGTGAAATATCAGACTGATGCCGCGAGTGTTTCAGTCCAGCGTCAGCCGCTTGAGCCTTCGATGTACTCGTGTTTACCTCTACTGCTGAGCTACGATCGTTCGACACGCAGCTACCAAGTTAAGTGAAACGGTTCCCAACCGTTAGTTCTTCTCTATCCAGTATCAAGTTCTCCAATACTGTCGTCCAATCCTGTAACAGTGCTTTGCACTTTGAAGGTGAATAGTACATGCCGAACCGAGATACAGACCTCGAGAGTTTGTCTGGTGCACGTTGTGCATGGTTTGCGGACTCGAACAGGCACACGGCGTCATCTGCTCAGTCTAGTTCACATAGCTTCCCTCCATTTCCCAATCCCGGGTCAGCGACCCGATTCCGACACAATGGAGATAAACTGCTGACAATTCTTAACTCCCTCTAGGGAGTTTTCACGATTTTCAATCGCAAGTCAAATGTTAACACTGACTGACAAGGGATTCGGTAAAAGGATCACTTCGACCGACCCGGACAGATAGCATGCAAACAGGTTGTGTTATGAACTTTGATTACTTACCTTGTTGTCATTGTCTGGCATTTGCTCTGGTTACTTATGCGCTAGGTGCACTTGAATCGCTCGATCTAGGTGGTCTATATCTGAATGATGAATGATTCGGGTGGTTACAACCAACTACTAGAATTGAGCGATCATTCTGAGACTTGAGCTGAACCCCGGATACCTTGGTACTTGCATCCTTTGTTATGTAACCGATACAATAATCATACCTTATCGCTTTTATGATTCGAGTGTACTGCATAGATGTCGAGGTGAGCGAGTTAATCTTAGCTCAACTGATCCTGAGCCTGTGGTGCTAGAATAAGAAGGCACAGTCGCTTGTACAGTGAGCAAATCGCTGGGGACAGGAAACAGTATCCTGGAAAAATTTTATCCTTCCACTCCTATAGAAAAACATACTACTGACTGTTGAAATGGACTACAATTTAGGGTTAGCTGCGAAAATTCGATGCACTTGGTTACTTGGGGTGGCATATGCACGCAAGCAAACACAAAGGAGTTGACAGTTGTGAGAGAGACTGGTTAAGGCATTCGACTCAGAATCGGTCGTCCCGGGTTCGCGTCCCAGTTCGGGCGTGGTTGATATGCACCGCTGATGATTCCTAACAAGGATGAAACAGTTGTACAGTGCTTGCATGGTTTCTTAATGGTCAGCTGAACGATGATATCACATGGTGAATTATTTGAGATAGAAAATGCCCAACCGCGGTCAGTTTGAAAAGTAAATCACGCGGTTATACTCATGCGAGGCTAGTCAATCACGTGCTTTTACTTAGGTTTTGTTGATATCGGTAACTTTAGGTCACTTAAAAATCGGTCCAAGTAACTAACGAAAACTTCATTTGAACCAACAATCGATTTTTAGAAGAAGAAAGTTTATAGCCTGACAAGATTGTCCATGGGGACCTCGGCTCGAAAAAAAATCATACATTATTTTTACATCGCTTTTAATTAGTCGATATTTCATCCCTTTTCCGAGTCAATTTTTCGCACGTCTACTCCAAACCTGACTGGAACCTGATGTTCTCTACGTTCTGCAGAAAATCAATAATCGGTCTAAAAGACAGGATGAAGAGGTATCCCCGCGGATGCAGCCGTAAGCAACATTTCGGTCGCATGACACAAGAAGAACAGACAACCTCTGTTAACAAGTACAAGGGGTGTATAAATTCAACACACTTCTCCCAACTAATAAGCATCTGATGTCGCTAGAGAAATAGGCGAAAGCTTTTACACAAATGCTTACTAAATTAGACAACCTCGGCAATTAATTATAAACGTCAAAGTGAAATAAAGTATGTTTACGTTATGCACCCATATCCGAGATGATCGAAAAGATTTGATTCGTCTCTGGTCATAGTCATGGCTTTTGTGTTGATAAATGATTCATTAAACGAAACTTGTAATTTGAAATGATAGATTTTCCAATATTATGTTGCTATTTAGATATACCGGGAGTACGTGCAGCACGAATTATATGATATAAAACACAGCCTTTGGGTAGTTGTTTACATTCGCACTTTTGTAACGTGTTGTTGTAAGGCACAAAATGTAACGCAGTTACCATATTAAGGTTGTGACAACAGGTAGTAAGTCATTGTAGCGTTTCTGTCCCGTGCAATCCACGATCGGGTGAGTCAGTCCAACTATGAAGACCTGGTTTCACCGAACCCAACGGACCCAATCAACACACGGTGTTTGTCTGTTCAGTCAGGCGACTCAACCACGTGATTGATCATCAGGGTCATAGTGCACTCCTATAATTTACGGTCGACCACTTACCGATCGATGCAGGCAGGACACGTGAGGTACATGTGCATTATTTTACGTTCCGAGTTCGTTTTCGTGTCTTATGCGTAACATGTTTTCTGGACTTTTGAAGAATTTGATCTATGCAAACAGGCATGGCCCTACAACTTGCAAGCAAACATAAGATGCCTAGGCCTTGTATGAAAGAAACGTGTTCCCATACAATTCTGACGAAAATCGGAATGATTTCGACATAATCCGGAAATATTGTTGCAAGTTGTCTAACGTTAAGCCGAATGACAATTGGGAAGATAAGAACGGCTGATGGTGGTACAAGGAAATGGGAGTTAATCCGACCGGTGAGTCTTATCCATACGAAAAAGCTATATTTAGCTATGAATATTGACTCCTTAAAAACAAAATAAATAGGATAGGAGGTAAGCAATCGTGTTTTTCAATGAATTGAGCCCTGCAGATGCGACAGCGGTCGTGTATGACAGCTTTCTGCCAAAGCTAGATAGAATATGATGTGAATACTACTCACTTGGTAGTGGTAAGTAATTGCGTCGTGGACAGAACAAAAATCTACTAATTAGTATGAAACAATCCTTGGCGGATGTCAGAAAAAGGTGAAGATAATAACTCCTTCCATTTGGTTTAATGTTGCCTGGATAAAAGCACACCAGTGCTAGGGAGCCTTAAAATTATCAAAGACAATTTATCTGACTGTAACAGCCATCAAGGAGTGTCATTTGCTGCGCTATCCTGGGATGAACAAGGAGAAATCATACAATGACTTTGTACTCGTTGTGTGGACAAAATCCAGCAGTATTATTCCACTATCAGTTCATGAGTTTAGATCGGGTTAGATACAAATTTTCGTGACATTCAGCATTGAAGGTAAAAGCAATCGATTTTTTAATAAAACCCTTAGGTTAATTAAGAAGAATATCGATCCGCGAAAGAAATAACCGACAGCTCATTTACGTCACAAACATTTTGGGTTTCTCTTGATTATGTGTTCGTGAGTAGTTACAAATTAAGGTAACCAAGCGATTGTACATGTACACAATCTCATACGTTTAAGGGAATCATCTAATCGAATCGTTAGTCACAGTGATATTGGTCAAGCCCCTTCCTCTTGCTTACGTGGGTAACAGAGTTGATTGCGTATTCTCTCCCTCCCCCAGGCTTCTGAAAGACGGTCACCTCACACTGCTGCGGTTCTGACTGGCAATTTGTTGACTTTTACCGCGGGTCGTTAATTTTTTGCAGTTGATCTTTTACTGTTCTTTTTTCCCCACATGACTTGAAGATTATCCGTGTCCTTGAAATTGGGCGTGCATTATCGAAGTTAGTGGTTTCTGTGCCTGTTTTCACTTGTACCCCAAACTGTTTCCGAGTGCAGACCATATCAACTGAGTCCAAAGAACATTGGGAATATGCATTTAACTTCGATTCTTCATTTCATACAAAGGAGCGTAAGGTGGATATGGTCCGTAGACGTCGTTGGCATCGAAGTATTCGACCTGTAGATGTCAATTCTGGTGGAGTTTCATGCGTGATGCATCTGAGTGCGCCAGGTTCATCTGCGGTAAGTGATTGGATCAAATGGTGAACAGTTTTTTGAAACAAATGAAGTACACTTGGGCAAAAAATGTATGCAATTTATGGATTTCGAGGTCACACGAACAGTTTGTGAAATGTACCGGATTCGTACATTTTGTTCTCAATTTTTCAGTGAATTCGCTTTATCTCTAACGCCTTCGGTCGGTCGCCTTGATTCTAGCCCAATCCCAACCGGTCCATTCAAGCAAGAACGATCAAATGGACTCCGACCATTCAACACACAACACTATCCTACTTATTTGTCGTAATCATTCTATCTTTTTTTATCTTTTACTCCCTTTATTAATGAAATAACAATGTACATCATTTTTCAGGAAGGAGACAGCGGCCAACAGAGGGCTTCCAAGTGGAGAGGTTGACCGGCGGTGGGAGGATTCGAGCCCGCGACTTTCACGTCCAAATGCCCCGAACTTATCCGCTTGGCCACCGCCGGTCCTGGTTCATGTGGGTTCCCACAAGATAGAGTTCATCAATCGATTTCCTGCCGGGTCTAACAGGTTCATGGTCTATTCTTTGGTCCGCATAGCGAATGCCACCCCGATCCCCTCTAGGCGTGTCACAAAAATCCGACTATTTTCAATCATTTAAAAAATACTACAGAACACATTGAAAACAACACAACGTGGTGAACAAGCTCGTTCCCGGTCAATCGTACTCATGCGAATACACAGTATTAAATATGAGTGGAAATGGAACAAGGGAGTTGTTGTCTTGTCGTCATATGACTCTAAGATTGTGTGTGTACGTATTTGTGTTTGTGTGTGTGTGTGTGTGTGTAATTGGTCAGTGTCACATGATCAGTTTGTAAACTTCAGTTACCGTTTCGAAGTCCTCGGGAAGAAATTTCAGATCACAATTATTTCAGTCGCACGCAACTCAAGCAAACCCTGATCAACTGGTGAGCGGATTTCCTTCTCTGCGGCCCCATAGTGACAAAACGTTGCATATAGGTTTCTCTTAACTTCTTGTCGGTATGTAAATGAGACGAACCGGTGCGTAACTCGGAGGATTGTTTGATTTCTTAGCCACTTTTCCAACACCCAACTGGGGTATCAGGTAATGCGAGATTCATGTGGTTTGTACGGTTTTCCCCGATGAAGTATGGGTTTTTCTTGATTCACTGAGAAAACTGACATGAACGTACCTTTATCTCATTTCGTTTATTGGGAACAATCCGCGTCAACTTGGTTACAAGCCATCGGACAAATAGTATTATTTTTTACATATCTAGGTTGGACTAATCATAACAACAATCGGACTATAAGCTGGACGTTTAGATTGCAAACGTTTGACCACCAGTTGCTATTACGTGGTCTGTGCGGTTCGTCTTTATCGGTGGCCAAATATTTGTCACCTTACTTCCAAGCTCAGCAACCACAAGCTCGTGGGAACCAACTGTCGGTCTCCATTGGATTTTGTTTGTCCGCAAGAAGCAGTAAATAAAGTTAGCACACTTTGGTATAAGATCCAGACAAAATCACCGAATCAAATAAGAAAACTGAACTAACAAGTCGCATAAGACATCGTACTTCCTGTTTCTGGAATACTACAACCAGTAGTTCGAAACAAAATGGGAAATTTTCGTCAAATAATGGTTGATTTTTTTCCGAAATGGTGTAATCAACAAGATGATAAAGTTTGCTCAAATACAACAGAACTGTTGCGCAATTTGTGTTCTTGTGGCATATTGCTTCATCGAGAAAATACGAAACAATTTTACCCAAAACTAATCGCGGGTAAACTCCTCATCTCTTACCTGTTTTACAAAGTCACTGTCTGCTGTACTGACACTGATGAAGGCGACGAGACCTTTGGGACCACATACTCCCGTATCGACCAACCACTCCTACTTGTTGTGTTTCAGGCCTAGTTTGCCTTTCCCAGTCTCTTAAGTGGTTGAAGAGGAGGAAGTATGCACCTGCATTCATGAAATAATTCACCATGTGATATCATCGCTCAACTCACCATAAAGAAACCATGGAAGCACTGTACAGCTGTTTCATCCTTGTTAGGAATCATCAGCAGTGCATATCCACCGCGCCCGAACTGGGACGCGAGCCCGGGACGACCGATTCTGAGTCGAACGCCTTAGCCATTACGCTACCTGGCAAGCTCTGAACGGTTTGTTGAACTTCACCACATGATGTTACACCTAACCGTCACCGATTTGCACGGCCACGGGTCGCTAGTGACCCGCAATCGATCTCTACTGATAGAGGAACTCTCTGCAGGATATGCACTGTTGATGATTCCTAACAAGGATGAAACGGTTGTAAATGCTCCCTTGATTTCTTAATAATAAATTGAGATTCAAATGGTGAATTATTTCATGAAAACACTCAATCTCCTACTACTACTGGCACGTACCATGCGCCTGTATGTTGAAATCTACGTATATATATATATATAT
>LUCM01000194.1:244304-299582 GCA_008360955.1 Fasciolopsis buskii
TATATATATATATATATGTGTGTGTATTGCAGTAGGCAAGTTCTGTCGTCTCTTTTTCGTTTATCTCGCATTGGTTTTGTTATCCAAACGACAAGGTGCATCTAAGCCTGCAGATCCGATTGATTTATTAAATAAATCGCAAAAACCCTACGCCATGCATTGTGCTACATGGAAATGTGTTCATCAAAGGCACGCTTCACATACGACGACAAATCCTCCGGACCGGATCTTTCAATCAACCGATTCAAGAGTAGCATTCAGCCAACTAGAGAATGACCCGAGGAACGGAAAAGATTATTCATTAACCAATGAGCTCTTTTTTCATCCAGATTCCTTTTCTCGCTTTTCTTTTGTCAAATTGGTTACATTCCTTAAAATCATGATGTACTGACCAAATCATAAATTGCCGCAAACGCGTTCTACAGTCAACGGGAACAGTGAAAGAGCGTGCAGGCGTGACGTGTATCGGATTTGATTGCTGTACCACGGCATAATCTAAGCATGATGGGAATGAATGACAATTAATGGATGATTACCTGTAAAGACAAGAGCTGAAGAACGATGTGGACGGGAGTGGATGTCGAGTGCAAGATCATCACTAACCGTACCATTTGGTCAAGTCGCCCAAAATTTCCAGCCATCAAGTTGGGAGGTCTCATAAATCCCAGCCTGCTAGTCTAACTGCCCCGAAACTGGTTGGGGATTTTATACCTGTGGCCATGCCACTGACTGTCAACTACGACCAGTCTTTCAACCGGTGCCTACACTGAACAGCCGGGTGCAGCTAGGGAGTCATTCCACGGACACACACAAAACGTGACCCAATAGCCTTAACCTATTCGCGTTCACTACTTGTTCGAAAGACTGGACGTCAGGATCCTGCACCCTAAGCCTCGCCTTTGAGTTATTGACAAGATTTACGCGGCATTTTTCTATCAATACTACGGAGACAACAGTGTTCCAACACCGGAAGTCTTCAAATATCCGCCGTCGGTGGTCCCGCTTCTGAGTCGGATAACGGCATCATCCTTACCGCTACTACGTAAACGCAATTTCTGAGCGATAACTGGATATCACACCGATACTACCGGTGCCTCAGATTGGTTGATAACTAAGGAGTCTTTTGTGTACAAAAAAAAACTTTATCGTGCATACTCAAGTAACCGAATCTACCCACTATACCCGGTTACTCCCGTGCAAGAGAACGGTTCGGCTTCGAGCCAGTCCAACTCTGCAACAGCATTGTACACTTCGAAGCTGCACTACTGTTGGGTCGGTCGAAAAAATGTTTGCAACTTATTTGGATCACCACTCAGAAGCATGAAGATTTGGCGATTTCACGTCAATTACAACGCTTAAGAGGAAAAAGTGAAATAGAGTAACCGAGAAAGAAACTAGTTCTATTATTGGACCAGGGTGAAAGATTTCCGTGGACACATACAGAGATAGGAAAGGTTAAATGAATTTCTCTGACACAACCTTTAGTAAGACGCAGAGCCAAACAACTGCACGATCAAGTAAGACAAAAATCATGGGCATAGGGAACAAGTGCCTATGACCTAAGATTTGTCACAGTAAAAAAGTAAATATAACCACGACTGGGTCGGAAATCGGTGTGATTCTCACTCTGAAGTCTTCTACGAGTATCACCAAATTATCAGCGGAGAATTATGTCCGCGAGCAGTTTGGGTGCATTAATTAATTACCTTTGTGATTTTCACACGAGGATCCACGAACTTCCTTGTAAGACAGTATAATCGCTGATTCAAACCGATCCTTTGGGTATTTCCTCGATTTCCCAGATTGATTCCAGGAGTTTTGTTGACTTCGATGTTAACGTTTCGCCAATATCTGCGGTGGAGATGACAATTTCCACGCATCTGAAAGACACTCTATTTGCCGCTACAGCCACGAAGGCATGTGAGCACGACAGCAGCCGTTTCACCCGAATAAATCTAAAAACATCCGGGGGTCGCCATGACCCAGTAGGCATCATGTGACTTGTGTGTGTGTGTGTGTGTGTGTGTGTGTGTGTGTGTGTGATAATATGCGCCTTCACTTCACGTTGTTATGGGGCCGTTATCTTAGTCCCGACAATGCCTCCCTCTGTGTATGCATCCATGTCAGTTTTTGCGTGTATATGTGTGCCTGTATGGGTGACGGGATGAACGAAAAACAGTTTAACTTCTCTCCCAGAATGCGGTTCCCTTCGCTATCATTCACTGTTGTTGTATAAGTCCAGTGCAGGCAAATGAAACGATCCACACATTCGAAGTCAGTTCAACACTCCCATTGAGCCTTGGCAATCACAAGGCCAAAGTAGCAGACAAGTCCAGACGGGAAGCGGGATGGCCGATCGGACTGTTCCCGCCATGACTACGACTAGAAGAGAAGTGAGCCGCAGCGATCGATCGACATGTGACCATCGATTGGGAATATCACTAAGGCTCAGAATACAGAACAAGCGGTTCGTTAAACGTAATTGCACTCTCGATCCTATTTGTGCTAGGCCTAGATGGTACAACTAATCTAGCGCCTTATCAAAAGGTTATACGGAACGCAGACCCTTCCCAGAAGTTTGATCGCATATTGACATGGTGGTCAAGCGGTTAACACCGGGGCATTTGAGCATAAAGATCACGGGTCCCAGTCCTCCCACCGTTGGTCACTTCTTCATTCGGCAGTCTTCTACCGGCAGCCATTTCATTTTCAATTTTTAAACTGCCTACAGAGCACCTCTCACGTTTTTCTCATTGTATCAACTTGCAATTTCTGGAGTGGCGGACGCACCTACCACTGCGGATGAGTAAACGCATGCGTTCAAGTTACGCTGTCTCAGATCTACGAACCCGAAATTTCTGTCAGCCACTAAGGTGACAGTTCCGAAGTTGTTTGACACGAGTTCAAGGCACATTGGAATATGCGATTGTTGAAAACACACTTCGAGAGGGCGAACGTTCTCGTTTCGTTTTTGTTTTACGGAGGTACCGAAAACTGGTCCGTCAGCCCAGTACTAAGCGGGGAGGAGAAAAGAAGAAATATCGTTGCCAAGCCCGTGATTCTTGCTCTGGATTTAAAATGGTTTTAGCCCGTCCCTTACCTGTCTTTTCTTTCTTCACTTGGTCAGTCTGATTTCCCTTTTCGCTCGCTTACAAAATAATGTATGACACAATACTTTCTGCTCTTGACAGGGTACAGCCATCGTGAATAGTGTCAGCAAATTTTCAGTATTATCTCCAAACCAAAAGTTACGGAACTGTGAAATCAACAAAAATCCAGTATCAGCAAACCGTGCTATATTAGGACCTCACGCATTGATAAACATTGTTCGACAAGGAGCGTGAATAGAGTATAGAGCAATTTAGGAATCACCTGGTGATCCGTATGCGAAGCATACTGCTGAAGATAAAAAGCCAATACTTTCGGGCCTTGTTCCCCGCTTTCTGACGGCTAGTCTTTTCTGACCGACGAAAATACTCCGACAAATCACCATGTGATCCTTGAATCCACTTATCATTCATTCACGCCCCTAACCATTCAAGGGAGATGTTAATGAGAAACTGAGAAACGAACGCACTAGTATAGAGATGGTTGGACATAAGAACACCGGGTACGCATACCTGAAGAGCAGCAACAACCGCGAAGCCGGTCGTGCGCTTCCGGGGAAATTTTGTTCGTCGATCCGTATGCAAAACATATTATTGAAAATAAAAATTACCCGAAAACTTTAAAAATTTGTTGATCGCATATGACGCGGATGATCGAAACAAAGAACCAGTCATCCCTTTCTGTTGCTAATGCCTTAGGATAAACTGTCATCCAGACACGCGCACACACACAGAGTTCTTGTATCACCAGTTGGATTATAACTACTCGCGAGTAGTATACAAACGACCGAAAATCTACTTTGAGGAGTACCAAGTTCGCCCACCCCGACCGAGGAAGTTGTTTACGATCGATAACCATCCCATGCAACTTCGGTTTCGGTTATGGGCGTTTTAGATTAACCAGTAAGTGAACCTGTGTGGTACAGAAATGACTCCATTCAGTTGTATGCTAATGAAAATAATATGAGCAGACGAACAACTACGATTCAACACAAATCAAAAATTCTGGCCTGATTGAAACTGAGTGTTCTGGTTCTCTCATTACCTCTTAATTCATAACTGGTTTGATTCTCATTTCATAGGCCGGGAAACTGGTTGTCCCGCGAGTGTACCTCCGCTATTCCGGTGAGCTTATTATTATTATTATCATTATTATTATTACTATTATTATTGTCATTCCCAGATTTCGTACTACTAACCATTTCATTTCTATCTCACGTGGTACAAGCTGCAGTATCAATTGCTCAATGAAAAACCGTAATGTTCAATTAGAAGTGAATATCGTTTCCCATTACTGAAGTACATTATTTGGAACATTGTTTACAAACAGTGGTTGTTGTAGACAGAAAGTGTATTCATAAAGTGTTCGCAACTGTGTCACCAAACAGCAGAAGCCTAGACTTGGAAATTATTCCAAATCGTGTGCTAGTACGAGAACTCACGCATTAGAAGCATGGCGCAAGATCAGTCAGAGGAGACATGTAACAGCGTGGTCGAAAGTTACTGATTTGTCAACGTTTCGATTATCACGAATAACCTTTCTTCGAGGCTGGTGTACAAATATAGAACTGAAATGATAGCCTAAAATAAGCTCGCGTTAAGCAATGTGCGTTCATTTTTTTGTCTGTGTGTGTATGTGCATATTTTTGCATGCCTATGTGGTGTTGTGAGGTGTAAGGGTGGATGTTATATCTCCGTTCCTACTATTGGGATCCTCCGGGTCATGTGAGTTCAGGCAGGTGTTGTGACCTTTGGGTGTTTCAACGTTAAAGTTTTCGCTGTTGTTCATATACCTTAGATCTCTGCATCGTCGTTCTGGTTGAGGCATGTAGGATGGGCCGTAATTGCCTGGGCCTCGGTTTATATATATATATATATATATATATATATATATATATATATATATATATATATATATATATATATATATATATATATATATATATATATATAGAGAGAGAGAGAGAGAGAGAGAGAGAGAGAGAGAAAACACGAACACCGCGTGGGCCAAGTATATTCCTGATTTCTTTCGATGAGCCCCATCTCTATGGGATAACAAGAGAGACTAAGCACTTTGTGTCATGCTTGATGTGTTTGGGTAATTTGTCTTTTAGTGAAACTCGACCAGCGCTTTTGATTCAGTCGGATTCGAAATTAAGTTGCTGCAATCGGTGATGCAGGAGAGCCAATGGCTACACTAACACTTTGCCCGTACACTACATGATTAAATGAGAGGTTTAATACAAGTTGGTCTGAGTGAACATTTGTGTTCCAAATTTGTGTCACTAATTAATATTAAGTGTAAAACGTCCAAACTGTCTTCAATGGGAATACTTGTGTACAGAGAAGTCACAACAAAACGCGCTACAATTTCGTCTCTCTCTCTCTCTCTCTTTCACTCTCAAGTGTGACATTTTGCAGAATACGAGAGATATGAAACGCATCACTTGTGTGACCTAACATCATTTCTGATACGGGTTTAGTAGTGTACTAATGTATTTGGCTAGCATTTAGGCTTCCCAGGCCTGTTTGTTTTTGTGCTCAAAGCGAACTATAATGACTTTCCAAGTTTACCCTTTAGCCCTGAAAAAAATTTACCTATCTGGGTGTTGACTTTCTTTTTTGCTTCAATAATTTCGTATGGTCCATCATCCGAGTGTTGTCCAACTTTCAATCCATAGTCTGACGTAGTTCGAACGACAGTAGCATTCTCTTTTTTTGCTTTTCGTGATGTCGATCGGTCTGTCACTTCTTAATAAGACGAACGCCCTCCATTTGGTGTAATTGGCTTCTAGTGTCTGGTAACATTACATATTCCGATTTTGATTTGATTGACATCTTCCAGCGCTAATTTTTCCCGATGCGCTTTCCACTGGAGGGACTATTTGTTCAGTTGTTAGAAGTTTCTTTTGAATAGTGCACTTTAGATCCTTCTGTAGCAGTTATACCTCCGCCGATGTCGAGGATCTGCCATAGAATTTTTCACAAAACTGGCAGAATCAGTCATTTGTAATGTCCCCAATTCCGGTTGGGAGCTGATTCCGGACCTGTATTTGTGGACCGCGTTGTGTTGCTGAACAATAAAAGTTTATATAAAAAGCAACTCACCTAGCACATCGTTATTTCGGTAAATTGCGAATCGAAGTCGGTTCCGATGGAGTTAGTCAGCAGAATCAGCCACGACGAGATTAGTCTGAAACATACTAGCAGCCAATCAGAACCAAGGTCCAAGTTGGCTGGACACGTGCATGCCAGCGTGTCTATTCGTCATGCTTGCATGTCCGTGGGTTCGTCCGCTCAATTCGTCTCAGCGCCAAAGCAACCGTGTATGTGTCAGCCGAATCAGTTCGCACACAATCACGATGAGATGGCTCAAGATCGCTAGCGCGAACTTCAACTTCTTAACTCACACGGCGGTGGAACCAGATAAACTTGCGCCGGATGATGTATTGGGTATTTCGCAGAACCTTTTCTGACTTTTTGGAGAAATTAATCTAACGTAGTACAGCAGCTAACTAAATACTGGAGGCGGGTGTGTGTGTGTGTGTGTGTGCCGTGACCGGAATTCCATCGTGAGTTTTGTTGGAATGGTTGATTTCTCGATCGTGGCAGGTAATCAACTTCACATGTGCTGGCTTACTTGGTCAAATCTGGTTAATTTCCACTGGATTCCAATAGGAGGACTCCGAAGGGAGTTTTCTTGGTTATACGACTGCATTTATTAGGCCGCAAGTTCGAATCATTCCACTTACTTACCATTTGGCAGTTTGCTTTTGGTCGCAATTCTATTTCTAAAACTGGTGGACCTTGTTTTTTCACTAATGAAGTAAACAAATAGATCAGAAGTAAGAAGGAAACAGTTGTAAGGCTAATGCCTCGTTTAGTCTTTTACAATTCTAACTGAAGTCACGTGAAACGTTCTCGCAGTTCATTTGACTTCTTCTCTGTTCTTTCTAAACTAATATCATACCAAGGAATTCCATGAGCTTTAACACAACTGGACTCGGACAACGACATATCGCAGGTCAATCTTGTCGTATAGACCCTGTTTGTTTGATAACCAGTTGACTTGGTCGTTTTATTCGCACACATTTTTGTTGGTATCCGTTAACGGATCCTACCGCGACTTGCTCGCTAGAATCTCATTTGAATCGTTAGGAACGTGAATGGATGATAGACTTATTTTAAGAACCACATGATGATTCGTCGGAAGATTTTTGTCGGTCAACCAAAAGCTGACCTTCAGAAAGGGACACAAGGTCCGAAAATGTTGACTTTTCTTCTCAGTAATACGTCTTGTATGGGAATTTTGTTCATCCGTTCGTGTGCGAAACATAATACTGAGAACAGAAACCAACATTTTTTAGTTGCTTTCAAAGAGTTTTGAACGACGAATAAGCGTGATTGATGGACAATAATCTAATGATAATTTTACTGAAAATGCTATTTTATATAAAAGAACTCGACTTTTGAAATGAACTAAATCAGACTGAAAAATAGGTGTAGATTAGCCGACGTAATCCGGAAGATATGGGAATGGAAGGAAACTCGGAAATTATCAACACACGGATGAAACACACGGCACTTCTGCGAACGAGGAACGTGTAAACTCCCAATCGTATTAGGCTTTATGACAATAGGGTTTTCGATTTTACTTGTATAATAGCACTTATTATGAACGGATTGTGTCCACATGTTGATTTTTACAGTCGTCGTTACGGGGAGGAATATTTGAGAAATGGTATTTATCATATAAACTCTTCTCCCCGGTCAAAGGTCTTTCAGAGTTTGTTTCCGTGTCCGTTTTATTCAAAGGCTAGCCCATTCTGTTGAAGTACCCCCGAATTCAAGCGTCTATGAACTGGCTAGTGGAACGCTCAGATCACTAAGGCTTCACACATATTACAGGCTTATGAGAATATTCATTGAAATCCCATGCTCATCTATATCCCCTGTTTTTGTACATATATCCACTATGCAATAGAAATTTCTGCTTGTATTAGTGCTCGTTCTTCTATCATTGTCTGTTCGCCTGCACCGGGACGAATTATTCCGTAGGTTCCCATACGTGGCATCTTCGCGCCTACATATTCCAGGCCCGTGGTCTTTTGGGTGCGGATGACACAGGACTTTCGGATCCATACGTGAGATGCTCTTTTCAAGGTTTCACACAACGCACAGAAACAATTATGGCCACACTATGTCCCACATGGGATGAAACATTGATTTTTGACGAAGTCCAAATCTATGGTGATCCGACAACTACGGCGATGTGTCCACCTCCAGTCATCGTGGAACTATTTGATTGGGATAACTTGACACCTGACCAATTTTTGGGACGATGTCAGGTGAGTTTGTGGCTTGTGACGGAATGGAACGGTGCAGGGGTTCAGGCATAGATCACTTGTCATTCATTGAGAAAATGGATTACCTTTATAGTATCTTCCACCCCACTAAGTATCACGCGATCGAAACTGAACTGGTCAGACAGCTAGTCTGCCGTTGACACTCTGCACCTGCCGACACGTCTTATCCCGAGCGTTCTGGTCGCTCAGATGCGTGTGCGTTGAAGCCCTGTGGTAAGCTGAGAGACTAACGCTCAATCTGAGTGCACATGCACATACACAGGCCTGAACGCACGCGGGTGTCGTGAGGACATCACGGAAGAAGGGCTTTGCCCAACCAAAGATTTCCGGACATACCACCACCGCCATGGCCTCGACCAGACCGCATACCAGATTCAGTCATGTGACAGTGTCATTTGGTGTGAGGTCTCACCGTCAGTCTCCGTTGCTGACTTAGGCCAAACGGGTGGCCAATGTTGAGTTTCTGTTGTTATATTCTCATGAACTCTTGCACGCACAATTGGCCGTGGTTTAGTCAAGGCGAACAAACAAATTCATCACCCCGTCAAAACAGAGAACTGGGAATTGGAACTAAAGATGTAGTCAGGAGAGGGAGAGAGAGAGAGAGAGAGAGAGAACGTAGAAAATCCGTCAGGCTAAGTAAGGAGCAGTCGAGTTCCTACAGATATTTATGCGAGAGGTTATGAATCGGAAAGTGGGACGTGTCCATGAAGTGAGAACGTGGACCTAGAAATATCGGTGGTCAAGGGGATGGGAAGAATCCGAGAGAATTTTCTGTGCAAATTTTCCACACGCAAGGCGATGCACGTCACAGTTTGGTCCAAAGTTCTGTCACTGGTATGGAAGATACGCAACAGACTCTGACAAGACGTTATGTAGTCTTTCTTCAATAATTCAGCGAAAACAGCAGAAGAATAATAAAAAGCTGAAAAAATACGTTGACGAACAAATAGCGAGTGTTTTGTTTAACGCAGTGAATTGATTGCCTTCAAATTTTTTTACACAGTGAAATGACCGTCTCAATATTAATTCCTAAGTGTTTGACGGAATCTATCCCAATAAGTGGCTTCCTGTCAATGAAAGAAGTTTTAGACAGGCAATCAAACCGAGAAGTAGACAGACATTCGACGTATTTGACATTTAAACTGGAAACGAACAGGAAAAATTGTGAATGAGACAGGTTGTTGCAAAAGTTGAGGAGATCTTTGGATGTATTGCATTGTTACTAGGTTTGGGGATAGATAATACGGTGACTGGTCTCCAACACTCGGGAATGAAATGTTTTCATAAGGAAGTATTAGGAAGGGAAGTAAATGCATCAGTCAGTGAAGTCGCACCGTACTCTAGAAGAAGTGAAGACATACCTTCAGGAACTATACCTGTGGTTATTTTGGTCGAGCGAAAGAGTTGGAACGGTTCTTCCCTCGAAAAGGCTGTTGCATCAGAGCCTTGATTCGGGAACCATGCAACTGCAGAATCATTACGCGGATAAATAAACGCTCGGTTGATACTTTCTATACCGGCAGTACGGCTTACTGGTTTCGTTTTCTCTCCACACACAAAAAACGACTCCCACCTACCCCGGCAACGTGATTGGTCAGCCGGATGCGGTGGTCCCGGAGATGGCTTAGGGAAATTAAACTTTCGTGTTGGCTGTACCGTTGGAAGGTAATGATGACTTGCCCTCAGTACCTCTTTGTCTATCAACATTCTCCCTTTGTCTGTGGCGTAGATGACGAGAGTTGTACTCCAATTGATGTTATGCCTGGACTCTCACATGCACTCTACAACTCATTAAAGTTTGATGCCTTTTAGAAAACAAAATCGTGCCTGTTTCGGTTGGTACTTTTTGTGGTCATTTTCCAAACTTCTCATTTCCCGATTAGATTGTTCCATTCATCAAACTGGACAGTGAAGCCCCGCTAAATTGCGTACTCCAATGGTACAATATTGAGAAAGGTACGAAAGGAGGAGGCGAATTGTTGGCCGCGTTCGAATTGATCCTGGTGAGTCCAATCGCGCAGTTGTCATGTCGCGCATGCACAGATACGTATTACAAACTGTCTGCATGAGTGTTTTTCGCCTAGTCGAACCGTTTGCAGGCTACTTTTAAACTAACGTATCACCGCACGATAACCGATTGCCGAGCCGGCTACATGTGTTACACATTCCGTTAGTAAACGATTATATTCATGCCTTGTGATTTGTAACTAGGACGGACAGTTGGGAGGGCTTCATAAGTTAAGGTTTGGCACGTTTCGTACAGAATAGCATGTACATTATCAACAGTATGTTTCCCATACGGGTGGAAAGATAAAAATTGTCCGGAAATCATTTGATCGGTCTCTTGGTTGCTACTGGTCGTTAGACCTGCGTACTCTGTATTCTTCTATCTAGTCGTCTCATCATCTATAAGGTAATCAATCAGATGAGGGTCTTAGCACATGGACGTGAAGACCGCGGGTTCGAATCCTCCCACCACCGGTCAACTTACCCACTCGGTAGCTCTCTGTTGGCTCCGACTCCTTTCCTAAGAATGATATACACTCCCATTTCACTAATACGAGAACAACAAGGTAAAAATACGAAATTTTCTGTAAGTTCATTTTTCCCAATAGACAAAAAACTCCCGGCAGATCAACATGTCATCCTTAGATAAACGCTCCTAGTAATGATAACATTTGTTCTTCACTTTCTTGGTCCGGCTTATCGGTAGACAACGCCGCGTCATGCGTATCCAAACAAGCCACCTAGATTCTCAAAGAATCACAGACAACGAAACGTTCTTTGTGCGGTCGTTTAAACCAGGGGAGAAAAATCCGATGGATGGATCATGTGATCACTTTTTAATTAAATCAACTTGAGCACTGCTCGGACGATAGACGGTAATCGGACCATGAGTAATTAGTTTGTTTTTTGCTTGACTCTACCAGTTACTGTGTCAATAAGGCAACTTGAAATCAAATTCAGAAAGCAATAATTTCCTTCTAGTGGTAAAAACAGAATCAACTAAACCACCAAGAGTCAAAATATTTCACATTTATTGTTCTATTTAACTAATCGGCGGATAGGGTCGTGACAGTGGGACGTGAAAGTCGGAGCTTCGACTCCTCCTACCGCCGATCAACCTTCCCACTTGACAGCTTTCTGCTGGTCGTGGCTCATTTCCTGGAAAAATGATGTACACTGTTATTTCACTAATAAAGAAAGTAAAAGATAACAAGATAAAAGACAGAGCCAATTTAATTCGACTCCCGCCCCCCCCCTCTCCCGATTCACACGAAGCTTGACGGCAAACAGCCACCGCTACCGCCAACGCGACGTGGTACACTGTACAATGTTCCCGAAAGTATTCGGCCGGTACTTCAACGAACCGGGATTGAAATACTGTGCTGGGGTGTGCGAAATGTACGCAAGCACCAATTGGCCAGTGTGAATTCGCCCTCAGTGGAATTTGAAATCGGTGGCAAGGTCATCGAGTCTACCATTATTAAAGATGCAAAACGCAATCCGAATTTCATCGAACCCTTACTATTTATGGACGTGCTACTCCCGAAAGAAGAGTTGTACACTCCGCCGATGAATATTTGCGTACGGGATCATCGAGCCTTTGGGCTTCGGCCATTGGTTGGTATTCATGTGCTGAGAAATTTCGTCCGTTTCAAGGTCCCGCCACGCACAGTTCGACATGATCCATTAACAGAAATCCCAGGTGAGAAGCATTTAGCGAATGGCTGTGTATTTGTTTTGAATTGACCTAATATCAACACTCGACCCAATAATGACATCCGAGTGAGCACCAGTCGGCTCCTTCATCTTCGTTAGAATTTATAACCATTGGGTATTCATCATGCTCCGAGTGAGAGCCAAGCGACGTGTTGACGAAACACGCGAATCGCTGGACCATCGAGGTTGGGTCTCAAAAGCAATATTTCCTTGGGTTTTCGCACTGAATTTATCACCTAAATGATTACTTGGTACCATGCAGGCTGCTGACCTCCAAGTTGGTTTGAGTATATGAAAGTTGGTCCTGGTTGACGCTCACTGATGACAAATTATTTTGCTTCTTTGTTTTCCGATCGATTACACACCTTAGTATGATAATAATATTAGTAAAACGCGCTGGATAAGCAAACTTCGGAGGGGCATATGACCAACAGGATGAACCACCGAAGCAAATAATCTTTTTATGATCATTTCACTCGACGTGACCGAGTCAAGTCAAGTCAAGCCAGGTCCAGTCAAGTCAAGTTAATTAGTGCTTTTCTCCAACCGGATGTGGGTGAACTTTTAGCTCGTACAAGCGCAACCTAATCACACGTGTTTGGGTCGAGTGCGGACACATATCAAGATGCATTTTGACAAAATAGGGGGCTTGATGAGACAATAATGAAGGAGAATGAAAAAAATATGCAGTAAGACTACAATTGACAGTGAGCTCGGATATATCACTCGTTGTCAATTCGTGTTCAACGCTAAATGAACAAGACAAGGAATAAGTCTGTTTTGATTAGTAGAGATACGAGAATGGGGATGAGCCTGTGTGCGACCAGTTGAAGGATGAGATAAAAGCCTTGTACAGTGGTAGATAAAGAAGATGGTTGGTCCTGGATAGCACATCATGCGCGTCGAAATGACTACAAATAATGAAATCAGCAACTGTATCCTTGTTATTTCTAGTTCAATGTGTAAAACGTTTTGAAGATTTTACGATACGAATAGGTATGAATGAATCAAGTAGCAAACTGGTTAACAAACATATATATATATATATATATATATATATTCTCACCACAATCGAATCTGTAGCATCAGGAGTTTGTATGGAAGCTCTTCGTCGAAGAGTCCACAGAAGAACCACAACTGTGATTCGTTGATAATTCTTTGTCAGTTGGGCTGAGCCAACCTTAGGAACGAGGGCAGAACGCCCCAGAATATACGTATGTATACATGGAAGTAGTAAGTAGTATCTGGATATATATATATATATATAGCGTACACTGGTTTAAAAACAACCATAATCCCAAGGCAACCACAATGAAATTGGACTTCCCAGAATGTGGACAAACAAGAAGAGAAAAGACATTAAAACATAAAAAACCAATCGATTTTTCGACTGCTTCCGGATAACTTCTACGGACAGGCCACATAGCATTCGCACCACTCACTTCGGTTCCCAGCCATTTCTCCCAGCGTCCCAAACCGACAACACTCCCCCCTTCTTGGGCCTCAACCACCAAAGCGGGAAGCACCAACCGAGGACAAAGCTGAAACTAACTTCTTCATACATCTACACCAAGCCGTAGTCTGACCGCCACGTCGTTTCTCCCAGTCTTGCCAAGCACGTGCACAAAGAGCACGAGAAGGAAGATGATGGGCAGACATACGCAAGGATTGTCCAAGTCACCGAACAGAACGGAGAACGAATGCCTACACCCAACACAAGACGACGTACCTCGTGAATACTCACCCGAGGCTCGGAGACATCGAACACAGAAAGTCACCGGACATCATCTACGCGGATGGGCCAAGTCTTGCAACGGTAAAACAGAACGTGACATTTTACACCGTCCCCTTGAGGGGAAGTCGAATATCATGTCGGCAATACAAGTGACGGAAGTTCACGAAAGGTGCCCTGGATTTCGTGATTCGTGATGTGACCGCCTCCGCAACACTTCACCCAGATGTGATCAGACTATCCAGATACATGAAGCTATTGACTACTTCCAACCGATCACCACAAAGGGTGAGCATAGATACAGGAACCTACCAACCTGGAAGAAGATACTCAGAGCTCTCTTAGTCGAAAAGATAAGAAAGAGTCTGCACGATCTGGGATACAGATCCGAGGAAGGTCCAAGGAAGGTTGTGGACCAAATCCAAAGCCCAATCAACGGACAGAAGATTCATTTCGAATGAATTCGTTAGTAATTGGTAGAAAAGAAGGATGAATGAAAACAGGGAGATACCAGAAACCGCGTTCAAGATTGAAGGGGATACTAACACTTTTAGGAGCACTCAATAATTCGGAATGGGAAAACGAACGATCGCTGTGTTCGTTCAGATTGTCTTACAGACGACTAAGCCAGCGATCGAAAACATCATCAACATACATGAAACCACTGAAATCGAGGAAATGTGAGCTTATTAACGTAAAGGAAGGAGAGGAATTGAGAGAAAATGACCCCTTGAAAAACACTTGAAGTAACTGGAAGGAGTGATGATTTATTTCTACCGAAATAAGTCAGCTGAGTACGGTAGAGAAAACAATCATGTAAAACGATCAAAATATTTCGACCAGCCCCGTTTTCGTAAAGTATCCGAGGAAATATACTGCGCGGGAGAGAATCAAAACGAAGAGTACAGTGAAGAAAACCAAGCTTTACTACGTGGAATTCATCATCGAGTGTGTGCAACAAAATGGACATGACTAGGGCTTACCGAGTCACACACGGTCAGACTGAGTATAAAGAGAACCGCATGGGATCACGGATCGTGAGTTCAGTTAGAATACGACTAGGCAGCAAGTTTTCGAGCACCTTCAAAAGAGCTCAAGAGCAGGCAGTGGGTCGATACTTAACAGATCCTTTCTTGGGAATCGTCCTTATTCTAACACATTTCTAACACTATGAACAATGTAAGGCAGTCAGTATTATGTAAGCTCCAATAACCACCAATATGCCATATTAGGAATTATTTTCTACTAGTTCCTGAATGTACGGGGAATAGTTTGTAGAACTAAAAACAAATATATAATTACTGTGAAGGTCACACAAATTTCCAACTTGACAAAAACACTAACCAGCACTCGAAAACAGGCGGCATGTTGAAATACTCTTTCATCACGTCAGAACCTCTTTCGTCTGAAACCCGAAAGGTGGAGTAGATATGTCCTTGAGAATTGATGAAATCTAATGTTTTTCCTCGAATATCAATTGTTGTGGTCCACACCCGAAATCGACCTACGCGAGCAACAACGAAACAAGGACTTTTGGTCATCTCAAAACTGTGTCTACCCAAGGCCTCGAGCAAAACCGGAAAGTCCACTTACTCCAGGATCGTATTCCCCTTCGCTCCCGCAGACTGAACAACGTTAATTCGAAGGACGGGTTTGGGTAAACAGAAATTGTTGAATTCTATCTCGTATGCTGCAAATCAGTTTCCATGCGGTCAGCGCTAGCCATGAGTTGAGGGAACTAAATGATGACCATATTAACGGATGTGTAATGAATAGAATGGGGCAAAATTGTTCTGACAATCGACATGGGAGCAAAACGTGAAACTGATCCGTTTCTACTATTTCCGATAGATTTATCCAATGGTAGGGTTACGACAATGATGATTCCACGATACTAGCACGAAGGTGAACAATGCGGACCGACGAATGAGACCTATCAGAGATTAGAATAGGCGGATGGCATAACATGCCGGCTGTGAGCCCTTGGTTTCGTGAACCTCTCTGTGTGGCTCATACCAGAGGAAGGTAGTTCAAGTTCTTCTCAAAACAGCCTGGTCGTATCTGCACATTTGTCTCGTCATATTCACTGGGTATTTCACTGTTATTGTTGAGCGGCATAGATACCTCTCCGGACAAACAAAGAGAATGAGATAGATGGGCAAAATAACTTGTGTGATTCACTTGATCGCGATGCGATACACATTGCTGTTTTTCGAATCAGTAGTACCTAGCCCCAAGTGGAAATAATTATTGTTCAAATGCAACATTTCGTACAAAGTTAACCAATTCATTCTTTCGCTATCGGAAGACCCGGTCTAGTTTGTAAGGGTAGTAGGTATTGACTAGTCCTAACATCTACTAGGATTAGAGATCAACATAGTTGCGGCGACTTCACGCTGATTATACCAATCGATAAGCGGTGCAAAAACGCCGCATGAGGAAATCGATGAGTACCGAGGGACCGAATCAGCCGTCAGAATAATCAATCAGTGAGGTTTGTTCATCGAAGACCAGTAATAAGCTATTTGGTTTTGATTAATAAACGAACTTTCCGTCTGTTCCGCTTGGTCGTTTTTTCATCGAGGTTCGTGGGAATTGGAGATAACGGCGACGAAAGAGCATCGATTGAGGATTTGCGGCCAAAGTAAATCAGAAGTTTCATCACATTTTCCGCCCTACAAAAAACAAGGTGTCCGAATTCAAAAGCAAACCCACTGTTGGCATACAGCCATGCTCATCCTACGCAGACATCATCCAACTTCCTGATCCAATGAACATGAGTGGTCGAAATCGACTGTCTGAGATTTGGAAACATTAGAAACTACATTTCTTCGATTTCGCGAAGATGATAAATTTATCTACCGAATCTGATGAATACCGGTTGGCAGTGCTACTATATAGCATGGGTAACGGTGCTAGACGGATTTTGCTTACTCTCTCATTTAATGATGAAGCCGAGAGCGTTGAACCTCTAACAGTAATCAAGAAGAGGGAGGAATTTTGAGTGGGTCATTCAAAAGAATTGAGCAATCAATCTCCATTTCGTCAAACTGGGGAGTTTATCAATTTCGTGACTGACACCAGTACCTGGGCTTCAGGAAATGATGATCCCTTAAGCGAACTTGATGTTTTCATGAATAGCAATCAAAGAAGTGCGTAGGTGAATTCAGTTGTCGAAGTTGAGGCGATCTTCAACATCTGCTTTGAGTTAGAGACGAATTGCCCGTAAGATATCTAAATTTCATTATCCTAGACACATGGACCGCGAAGACAAATCCCTGGTATCGATAAACTTCCATAGTCGCCATGTTCTTTTCCTGAGAAAGCACCTACAAGCCAGAAGAGAATGCAGGCATGGAACGTACGATTCTGATGGGAGGAAAACAACCAAAAGAAAGAGGGAAACTCTGAGAAGAACAAAAGCGTGGACGATTTCACCCAATCAGGGCAAACAGTGCACGGAATGTTTGCAATAAAAAATGAAGACGCTGATAGTAAGGGAATATCATTGTAATTGGTATTGCGCATGGCCCGAGCCTAACAGTTGTTTCATTGATTACCGGTGCTTGCGCGACGCTGGACCATGGCAGACAAACTGCGATCAATATGCACGCATGACATGAGTCGATGGCGAATGGGCAAAACGAGGGCCACATCTTGAGCTAGGCCAACCAATCAGGATATGTGGTCCGGATTGGATAAAAAAATGTCATGAACTGAATCACGTGAAATGCGCCGACCAGGATGGACCAATCAGAGTGCGACCCGGACAGCCGATGAAATGATGGCAGTCGCACGGGCGCAATAATGCAAGCAAAGAAACCTATAAATTCGTGACAAATTTACTTCCTAAATAGGGACTTCTATTTGCCGGTTGGCTCCGCTTGTTTTCACTTGAGATATCGGGAACAGATGATAGAGATCTAGAGATAGGATGGGAACTCAGAAGAGCAGATTTTGAGACAGAGAAACGGCGATACTCGACACACCCGACCTAGCCACCACAGATTAGACCTCATTCATATGATTATGCGATTTTCCAAACTGTGTGGTGTTTTCTAAGGTACTGTTCGTTCAGAAGAATGATTTTTGATGTCAGGACAGTGACGCATGCCTATGCGACGGCGACGGTCAAGGTGATAAGATCCTAACCTTTGGACTTGAAGACCGTGAGTTCTAGTCCTCCAATCGTAGGCAGTCTGTTCAAGAATGCCATCTTTTTGCACAGTTGCTGTGCCTCTGCCGGATACTAAATGAGGAAGTGTGAATTATTGTTATTGCTATTATTACTTATATCATACTGTAGGTGACAATAGTAAATCTGAATTTCAGAATGATGCAGTCATCATACTGTAAGATTGTTGTGCATATAATCCCTTCACCGGTCAGCATTGTGTGATTCATCAATCCTGGCAACTATTCCAAAAGACTTGGTCAAATCGAAAGGTGAAAGCAAGACCAAGTTGAAGAAAAAATCGGTAAGCAATTGGAAAATGATGGTGAATTATTGTAAATTGAATGAATTGCTTTTTTCGTCCAGTGCTCCAAGAGATGAATAGCTCTTTTATTTCAACGAATAATGATAAAACATTTGTGCAACATTGTCAATATTTTACTGATAATGGCGGCATTCTCTTTCACGTACAATTTCAGTGTATACTTCTGAAGTGGATTGAATCTCAAAAAGCCGATGACATTAAAATGCAGTCGTGTACATGCATAATATATATTTGTTTAAGTACTGCAAATTATATATGGTAAATGTTAGGGGTTCTATGATTAAAAAAATGGAGTCTAAGCGAGAGGACTTTCACCCCCAACTCTCACTGAACAGAAGGTTAGAAGACTAATTTAGCACCCGCGTTCCATGACGTAGATTCGGCCGTCACAATGAGATTCGACTTTGACGTGGTGTGACGGTTTGTGTCTCCTATGACCTGAAGAGCTATACAAGATAGCTTATCTCAAGTCGAAGATCCAGTCATGCCTAGAAGGTCAATGGGTAGTGGTCTGATGAATTGGTCTCCTGTTCCTCTAGGTTGAGGGTCGAGTTGAGTTAGCAGCTAAGTTAGAAAAATTGAATGGAAGAATAATTGGACCAAGTAGACAGGCCTCCACCCAGTTACTACCTTGCGGTCAGGTTCTTGTTAAAGCCAAAGGTTTTGGTTGGAAACTGATTCTTCTCTCGGTTGGTGCCTGGACTTCTAAGCAGCCTTCATCCAAAAAATCCCCAATGATTAGTACAAACACGATAAAATTCAGACTGCGTCGGCTGTCGCTCCGGATAATCAGGACCGCAGGGTGGCTAGTGATAAGAATACGCCTGCACCCGTCGATGCACCATTGCTTTGTGGGTAAGACTTTCGAATCACAGGCTCCAACTAGGATTCCCGAGGATAAAGCCCATCGGTGGCGAGAGCAGCCGTGAAGTACCAATAGTCCGAATACCTCCAACATTGTTTCTGCAGGGAACCTTTCTAATTTCCGCTCTTTCGATGCAGTGACCACGCGAGTTACCATGAAGAACTGCGGCTCGATGGATTTATCTGGTGGTAACATTAGGAGAAAGGGAAAACAGCTCGGAAGTATTACTTGAAGCAAAGTGTCCACACAATCGGCCAACTAAAACAACAGACTGTTCTAGGTAGAACTGTTGAAACTCTTAAGAGCGATGTATGCTGTCTCCGTCTTCGCGATCACTCTTCGTACCACAGATGCAGCCTTATTCTATTGTTTCACTCTTCTCGTGTCCAGTGATCCGGCTTCGAGCGCTCGTGATCAGGCTGGCCTTATGATCTTTCTCTGGGTATGTGCGCGGAGCATGCACTGTTAGTCTGGATCCCAGTCAACAGTCGTCCATGTGCAGTTCGGTTGGACGGTCCTGTGCGTGTCAATAGCAGTCAGTTGAAGCATCGTTGTCTGTTAATTGTACCTGTGTATGCGCTCACTGGTATGGCTTCCCTGAAGTCAAAAACGAGTTCTGCCAAGAGCTAACTCGATTACTCAGAAAGGTGCCATCAGCGAACGTTGTGATCGTTACTGGTGAATTTGACGTCCAACTTGCCAACCTAACGGAGACGAGACAGCACATCGGATGCCGAATTTCTGTCCCATCCGATGTCACTGACAACGGAGATCGTCTAATCCAGGTTTGTTTTGACTACAGACCAGACCGTTTCTGGTAAACACCAACTTTTATCACAAAAAGCGTCATCGGCTCACATAGCTCCCTCCTTCGCCCTCACAGCCTTGGACTCGAATTGATAGCATTGCAATCGTTCGCCGGTGAAGTGGATCATTCGAGGATTACTCGCCATTCTGGTCCACACTTGTGGACTCAGATCATGCTTCGGTCCGAACTCGCTTTTGTTTGTGTCTAAATCCCATCAGCAAGAAGGATACGTATCTTGCTCAGCTGATTCTAGACAATAATCGCCGATTTCAGTTTCAGTCGGGACTGTCATTGCGATTGTCTTCTCAGCTAAATCCCCATGGCCTGAGCGAACATTGAGAGCATATCAAAGAAGCCTTGCATTCGGCGGCAAATGCTCTGCAGGACAGCCTGACACGTAAACCTCGGAAACGATGGATATCCTCTCATTTTATTTGTAGTGTTAGGTGCCCACAGACCCGTCCGCTGGACGCCATATACAGTAAAACGCGAAAATCCTAGAGACGTCACTTGAATGGGATCCTGAGAAATGACTGCTTGCAGTGATGTGGCTATCGGTATTACTCACAACCTTTAACGACTACTTAGGCAAACTGATCCACGAAAGCTGAGCGCAGGCAAAATTGATCAAAGAATCCGATGGCACACTGATTCGCTTCCAGGAGTGTTGGGACGAGCACTACAAGGGGCAGTATAGTTGGCCCACGGTTACAGTGGGCCTTACACATATGCCAGCAGGGGAAACAATCTAGATGGATACTCTATGAAATGGTGATCATCCGAGAGACAGGTTTTCTTAAAAATCATAAATCAGCCGGACCAGACAGACTGTCACCCTCCGTCTTCAAGGTTAGTGACGAAGTAATAACACCGGAGTTAGTGAAACCCCTTGGAATCAGGTCAATCTGGAAAAGGGAACTGATGTGGGTTGGTGATTTTGTCGATTTACAAGAAAGGTGATAAATCTTCATGTAAAAATCATAAAGGAATTAGCTTAGTAAGCATTGCATCCAAATTGCAAGTGAGCATTATTCCTCGCCGACTATCTAGTATTCGCGAAAGGTGTATGCGTCAGAATCAAGCCGGTTTCCGTCCCGGTTGGGTTTGGATTGTCCAGATTTTCACTACGCATCAGATCTTAAAACATAGGCACGTATTTCGTAGACCCACAATTTCTGTCTTTCTTGATTTGAAAGTCGGCACTGTCTCTCACACTGAAGGATGTGCCAGTGAAATTCATTTCATCCATCCAATCTGTGCCTACGAACACCCGAAGTCGAGTTCGAGTTTGGGGCAACGTCCCACGTCAGTTCACTAGGAGAAGTAGTGTTTGCCAGGATTGCTCTTTTTTGCTCTTCCACTTTCAACTTTCCAATCGAAAGGATTATGGCAATATCCCTATCCTCATATCAGAATATTGGCATTGATATTTGCTCAGACAGGAATCTGTCTGACTTGGAATGTGCGGACGATGTTGAAATACCGAGTGAAGACCTAATTAAGTTGCAGGTTTTTCTCGATCGTCCAAACGAAAATGTAGGTATGCTTGGTATTCGTTTTGCACCTTCAAAATATAGAATGGTGCTGCAGGACCAGATTGGCTCAAAGCTTGACCTTGTTCTTGCAAGGGAACAACTTGGTGAGGTGGACAAATTTCGTCACGTGGATAGTTGTATCTCACTTGGTGGTCGTATATTGAATGGAGGATCTTCGCACATGCAGAGGGCCGACCCACTGGTTTTTGACAATTTTTTCGGCGTTGCGCCGGCTATCGATCAGAGCTCGAGTATACACGACAGCAGTGAGGTCCATATTACTCTGTGGTTCAGAAACATGAGTTCAACTTTCTCTAGAAAATTAGCATTATAATGGGCAAAATAAATTCACCATGTTCCACACAACCTTGGGGTTTAATGTGAGTGCTGCGCTGTCGCAAAGGGAATAGACAATTTTGATGGGAAAATCTTGCTTGTAATTAGGAAGCAAATTGAATCTGTTCGGAAAGTTTTACACGCAGTGGTTGATTGATGCACATGGTCGAGACAGTTGCTCGTGAAGCGCGAAACTGTAACGTGATTTTAAACTTGTCCAAGAGCAAAAAGACCATCAAATGTTTTGTAATTTAGTTCATTTTGCTATATGAAATCTAAAGTTTTCCACGCTATAAGTGAAAATAAGATCAGCCTCAGACCGTTACGAAGGGCTACCCCACCTCAACTCACTCGGGACGGGAAAGCAAAAATACACGTTATTTGGTAGAGAGAATGTTTTTTCACACAAATCTATTCATCATGCGATATGATCGCTGAACTCGTCACTGATCTGCAGGGCAAACCTATCGTGCCCGAACTGGGACTATAGCTGGGGACGAACAAGTAACTTGGAATCGAAGCTCTTGGGCATCAGATTAGTCAGAAAGAGTGTCAACAATTAACTAAACCTGACCACGTGATGTGACATTATTTTGGGGTTAGCTTCACACGAGGACAGACCCCTGGCGTAAGGACAACCGACAAAGGAATTCTCTTTAGACATCCCAAACACGGTCGAGTATTCGGGCGCCACTTACCGGACTTGGAAATTTGATCATCTGTATGAAGGAATTCAGCAATTCCATGATTTCTTCATGATGAGTGGAATAAATTAGCGTAAAGTCTAATTTCCTAATACCCTTACCAGTCCTTGTTGTTGTTGTTGTTGTTGTTGTTGTTGTTGTTGTTGTTGTTGTTGTTGTTGATTACAACCGTAAAATATCATTCTTGTCTACTTTCAGTGATAGCCGAATAGGCTCATTTTCTACTCCCGAGAATAACAGATTGTCATTCTAAGTTCCACTGACTGTCCTACAGGCCAATGACTCACACGCTCCGTTCAGCCGGTCAGCCTTACACTTGGGAAGCACCAGACTCGAGTTCACTTGGATGAGAGCGGATAAACACCACCGATGAGCTCCAAAGAGAGCGAGACTTCCGCTTAGTGTTGTTCCTCGGGCGTGAGACTGACCGGATCTTCTGAAGTCTATGTGTGACAGTTGCAGTTCGAAGGACAATCGGTCAGGCACAGTACATCAATCGTACTCACTAGTCGCAAGTAATTGAGGGGTTTTTTAACGCTGACATTCGTTTAATCAACTGAGAACGCTTCTTTATTCATCAACAAGTTAAGATGATAGAAGCCGGTCATTACTAATCAATTAACTTCCTTATTGTAGTACTCGTGTTCGAGTGGAAGTCAGTCAGATTTATTAGTTACGTTTTTTGATAGATGTCGTGTGAAAGAGAGAAGTCGAATTCCAAAGAAATTATCCCAACCAGCCAGAAAAGGAGTACCTCATTGGGCCTTTGATCAATTTGGCGGAGGTCCTTAGAGTTGGATTTTAGCGCGATTCGTGCACTGTGGCTGTACCAATATGTTATGCGTCTGAAGGCCAAATGATGAGATCGGTGGTTTGGAAAATTAATCAAGACCTCCGTCTGGAAGAGGAACAGCACAGAAGTTATCGGATACTACACTAGTCCATTCATTGTCCCATCGTATGTGATAGCCCTTCACCTATCCCATGTAACGTATTTTGATATCTTCATGTTATTGATCGATCCTGGAAGATATAATAATCGGATGTAAAACCCATTGCTGATCAGGCGTATCTGGTTGACAGAAAACATCGATTTCTATTCCTGACTTGTTTTTCCATGCCTTGTATTTTGCTCTTGACTAACAGTGTCACGAATATCGAGCCAGTAGAGCCTATTGGAGATTCGACGCGGACAGGGTAAACTAATCGATACAGGAGTTGTGTTCACGGGTAGTATGGAAGACCGTCTTTCTTCAGAATAGATTATGCAACTAGGTGATTCACAAATCAAGCGTGAACTGAAGCCAGAGGGTTTATCACATATATTCTGGTTTGTTTTTTGCAACTTAAGATATACTTATACACATGTACAAATATATCCCCTTCTAAACACATACCAAAAACTTTATTCCGTTTCTCGAAAGTCTTCGAAAAATGCTCACCCATCGACAACGGCGGTGTCTGGAACAAGTGAAACGTCATCGCATCGGTCCATGAAATGGAAATTCACTGGTTTCAAAAAACAGAAACAGACAAATTTAAAGGTACCATTTACTGCCACTTGGTTTACAATTGATTGATGTTCGGTCAATCTAATGTTTGTCAATCAAATCGGGCATTCTTTATAGTTAATCTCACTAGGCTCCATTCATAGTCAGTTACGAAGTTTTTTTACGAATATCAGAACTGACAATTCACACTGAATCCTTAAGTGATGTCACTGTAGACACAAGTGCTAGTCCTTTTTCCCGAACGGTACTCGGCTCATGGTAACACAGAATAAGTTGGATACTTCGTTTCCTCGTACTAGCCAACGAAACACGTTGACCAACTGCTACCGATTAGTTTTGTCACGAGTTGGTTGGACAGTTCCGCTAGTTTATTGCGACAACAGCTGTTTTTTAATCTATCGTATCCCATGTTGAATAATGGGCCACGTGATTGGCTGTAAGATAACGTTCGGATCGTCATGATGATTTTGTACCAGTTGTCACATTGGACGCTCATTGGTCGACGCACAATCTCGTCGATGACAAAGACAATGAGGAGAATCAAGTTGATCGCACGACTTCAACAAATCGGCTCTGGCAATCAGCTTTGACCGAGCTGACTGATTGTCCGGCAATCAATCTTTATCGGGCTTGATCGATCGATTTATTTCAACCGTTTGTTGGACTAGAACAATAGATCTGATTGTCTAGCCCGTGTAATTGTTTCGCGAGACCGGGGCTAATTGAACGATCGGTTAGATTATGTCTTTAGTTTGTGCTTTAACACCGTGACCGATGACGTAACAGTTGCGAACGCAGAAATTGGCTATGCCAACAAGCGAATCCGGAGCCACCAGGGAAATTATTCGTCAGACGAATAAACAACATGACCGAAATTTCAAATGTACATAACATTTTTCGCCTTATCGATGAACGATCTAATGTTAATTTTTCCACCTAAATTTTTGCAGTTGGATTTACAACAAGTGGACGACGATATTGATTGGTGGTCAAAGTTTTACGCCTCAATGGGTCAATGGGAGAAATGTTTGAAGTACAAAGAATTGGGCTATGATACACTCGTGGTAAGTCGAGAGCAGACGGCGTACAAACTGTGATGTTTTTGGGGATGTAAATGTCCCGAAATATCAGACAGATATCGATCAAGGACGTGTCCAACTGTCGGCTAAAGAAGTTCGAACGTGATAGATTAGTCAATTATCAACTAACACTATACCCATTCACGACAAATAAGCAGTAAAACGTGAATGTTTGTTGACGGCCTACAACACTTGTTTAATTCGGCTAGTAACGATATTCACCTCTCGAGACAAGCAAGCCAAGCAAGTGCTGCGTGCGCCTTAATGTCTTAACTTAGTTACAAGAGACAGTTTTGAATGAGGGCTGTACGGCACCACTACTAACCAACACCATCATCTCGTCTTGCTGTGTGACTGAGAAACATGACCCCGGAGGACAGGTGTGAGAAGACTTTTCGGTGTCTGAACAGTTATCTTTGTAATATTATTAGAATATGGTAGGAGAGGTGTCTCAGCAAGGCGCCGCTGGGTCCTAGAGTTCGATTTTTAGAACAAGCATTCAATACGACTGGACTGGGATAAACATTCCAAACAGCGAGCCAAACGGCTCGCTGTTTGTCGTTGTCCGTCCTGCGTATTGGATGAAAGAAGCGTCGGTCGTTGACGTGGCAAAACATGGTAAAATTTTAACTAATGAACTTGTTAGTGCAGGTTCAATTAGACTACTGGTCTGAGATATATTCGATCTCCGGACGTGGTGGTGGTTGGACATAATAAGTGACATGGTAGAAAACGGTTTTCTTGCATTCAAAATCTTTCCTCTTCTATATAATTGTTTTCTTCATTGAATAAACGTTGCTACGAGTAGGCAATCAAAACTAGAGCACGTTTGTAGAAGGTTAATGGTTGCCAAAATTGAAGTGAACTAAATCCCGTCTGTTTTGATGAGAAGTCATGGTAATTGGGCGAAACCAACAAGTGCGAACAAACAAGGTGCACACATCCTACATCTATACGTGTTTGCAGTTTCTTTGACTTTAGATAAGAAGGTTGCGAATTCGGGCTCACCAATACGAGGTGGGAAAAAAGACCACAGTGTTTTCGCGCCGGAAGTCGTGTTTGCGATTTGTGCCCAGCTAAAACTGAAAACTTATGCAAACCAGTGATTTGCCCTTACGTGCTTCGATCGAGTCACGTGATTCCGTTGCTTGCCTGTCCGGAATGACCTTAAATTCAAATTTCAAATATGCAGCCTAAAGGTGAGATTGAATGTGTAAACACCAATGCGCCCGCTACGGCAACACGTTTCCACACGTGCCCATTAGCCACAATTTTCGAACCGAACATTTCTCGTTTGACTACTGAAAATGATAACGGCCATTGAAAATTCAATCTGATCTTTCTGTTAAGCGGAACCTGGTGTTCAAGGCCACGTGGGAAATCACTCACTGTTCGGTCACCATGTTTTGAAAATCCGAGAGAAGTTGAAAATGATTCCCACAAAACGTTTGGAATGAAAAGCAACGAAACTGACGACTATGCACGTTTATCTACTTATCATCGGACATGAACCAACCACGTTCAACTGCGTGCACACATTTCTTGAACACATGTTCACGACTGGGAGCTAAGGGGAAAAATGTGAGCAGATAATGAAGATCTGAAAGTAGACTAGCCAACTCTCGGTTCATTAGAAGACAATTTGAAAACGTACTCGAATGTCATTCATCACCTTTCATGTTCCCTCTTTCACTGGTGCTTTTTTTTCGAAATTGACAGGTGTACAACTGCTCGCTAGAAGAGGTAAAGGAATACGAAGGCTTCAATGATTTTTGCGACACGTTCACTTTGTCTAAAGGAAAAAATGTGGACGAAGATGAGGACAATTTTGCCGGAGAATTCAAAGGCACATTTCGTATCTACCCGTTGCCGGCCGATCCGCACGAGCCGTTACCAATACGATATTTCGAGAAGTTGGCAGTCTCACCCGAGGTGGAAGAGTGTATTGTGCGTATATATATTATTCGAGCAATTGAAATTCAACCGTCAGACACTTCTGGTCTAGTAAGTTGTTGATTCCATGTTTAATAACTGATGTTAGCATATGCACGCGTAGCGACGAATATTGAGCCACGTGAGCGAGCCACGGTGGATTTGCTACACTAACCGGACACATAGTAACTCCTTGCTTTCCATTAAAAGAATTTGGGAACACTGTACGGTGAGTTAGTGTTTGCTAGCCACGAGAATATGGCGGTTATCAACGAGCTGGTGATAATAGTCCGTGGTGGAAAAGTCACGACCGATGATTGCAGAAGGATGCAATCAGTTCTCGAGCGCAGCCCGATGGCTACAGCAAATTGGCTGCCTATCGTCAGCTGATATCGTGTTGTAACTGCAAGACGAGAATATAGGAAACAAGTCCAACGAACCACCCAGCTAGTGTTTCAACCAATCAGCGTAAGCTGTTCGCCTTCTACCACGTCAGGTTGAAAGCTAACTAACAAGACTAGCCAATCAGGTGTGAGAACTCGTCAAAACTGAATAAACATAAGACAGCCACACAGGTGTGGACATAAGCTTGCTATTTATAAAAATACGTCGGTCTCTCTTAGAAAACCAAATTAGTCTCATTTGAGGTGAATGTTCTTGATAGACGTAATGGGAAATAGACAATAGCTGATTATCAATAGATTCGATTGTCAGTTGGCCATTCCTGATAGTGGGAGTAGTTCAGGAAGTTAACCGCCAATGCACTTTCATTTTTCTCATCCATCGATGGACCAGACGTCTCTATCGAAACTTCAGAAAGTGACTCACCGATCGCAATTCTTGCTTGGAGTGTCACAGAATCGCTTAAGGTTTTAATGGATTAGGGATGATAACAAGCCGGCCGACAGCGAGTCTCTCTCTCTCTCACCCAAGTGACCGGTGGATCTGGGGTGAGAACCTCTGATCTATTTGAGGTAACGGGAGTATAACCTAGTTGACCGCCGCCTGAGTGAACTAGTTGCGGCTTAAACCAAGGCCGACGGTGGCCAAGCGGATAAGATCGTGGCGTTTGGACGCGAAGGTCACGGGTTCGAAACCTCCCGCCCCCGATCAACTTTCTCATTTGGCAGCCCTCTGTTGGCCACGACCCCCTTCCTGAAAAATGACATCGATAAAGAAAGTAAGAGAAAAAAGTAGAAGTTTGCTATCTCACTTTGCCTGATATTCGCGGTTTTCTTCTGGAAATATGAGCTGTGCACATCACCAGCAAATACAGAGATCATAGGCCGCCTTTCGTTCGGAGTAAGCACAGAGTTTAGCAACGGTGTAAACTACTGTTTGGAGAGCTGTTTGACGTCCAGCTGGGTTTTCAAGGTTAACCGGTTTAGAGCCCGATGGTTTGTTTGTTATTTCACACGGTCTTTGTAGTCCTTTAATTGAAACGATTTCACGTTCATCTTTTGTAATTCCAACAGGACACGTACTATTAGCAAGTGTGGAGTTTCTCCGGACTGTGTAACTGAAGTGAGGAAGAAGATTTAATTTCGAGAGTGTTTGATGTATATATCAATCCAACCGAGCGTTCCGCGGCAGAGCACACTCGAGCCAATGCCGGTTACTAAATTTTCTCCTTCTCGTTTCTGTGCCCGTATTTTTTTGATTGGTTCGTTTGTCGATGTATGGTACAGCAAACTTATATCGACCTACGTCATGAGATGGACTGACCACATCTTCGCAGATTTACTATGTACATGATGTGATCAGAAGAACCACCACGCAATTAATCGTGTCTCGGTATCTGATGTCCACGTAACTCTCATTTCAGGCTGACCCCTACGTTGAAATCAAACTGGGCGACAAAAAGATGAGTTCGAAGGACAATTATGTGCCGAATACGCTCAATCCGGAATTTGGTTTGTGAGTTCCAAATGTGCGCCAAACGAACTGCTAGCGAGTATGAATACCATTGAGGACTTTTATTGTAACCGACTGCACCATTTCCCTCGCTATTTGGGCGCTTTATATCAAAGTTATTAGAATTTGTGTCAGGAATGTTTGGAGTTCGATAAATACATGCTTCTCTTCCACGAAATTTGACAAACGCACAATTGCTGACAGATTTTAAAGCCATGCACGGATAATCAGTTCACTTTACAGGGCATATACGGAAATGTGCCCACTTATGATAGGTTGTTTTAGGCCTATACAAACTGGGTAGTATCAATCCAGCTGAAAGACATTTCCAAATTGTTTCGACATAGTTTCGATTAATTTTGGTATACCCCCAAAACAATACGTTAAATGGCATGGTGCGACAGTGAATGGTTGCCTCGGGGGATTGAGCGAAACCGGAGTCATGATGGGCAAAATGCTATCGACCCCGTGCAGTTCCTCTGCAGTTCCTGCGGAACAAAGAATCTTAGGATAATGAAATTCGTCACGCTGAGGAGTCATCCAATTAATGTATTTACCGAATTATTATTCATGCAACGTTTAAGTCACCATTAAACAATCGCGGAAGCGTTGTACACCTATCTCATCCTTATTAAGCAGTAAATGTCATCGCGAACACGGGGCGAGCGATCGTGAATTAAAAGCACAGTGAATATGCGTTGTCAATAATTCTTGATAAACAAGATGAGACATTTGTTCAGTGCACCTGTAGTTTGCTAATCGCTTGTGGAACGTTTATATTGATTGGTGATTAGTTCTCTGTACCGTAGGATATTCTGTTACCTGCATTGATCAAACAGTGTAGTGCTGAGACAAGAAATTCAAAACACGTTCAGGCCAAATCCACTGACTTGAGAAAATATGCAAGAGTGATACGAAGTGTTAGTAACCCTATATTGGATTAGTCTATGCAATATTAAGCTGACAAAGAGGCGTGCTGATCTTGTTAGTCGCTCACGTGACGATTTTCAAGGATGCAACCCTTGAATCGTTCCATGCTGGCACATCTTACTTTTAGGGTCTAGGTTTTCTTCTAGGATGTACATGACTTTAATGCTTCGATAAAGTTCACACATCCAGATGGCAGTTAGTAGGAGTTATTAGCTATGTTTTTGAGGGACTTGTATCCACACACAAGGCAAGAAAGTAACCTGCAATTTCAGAAGGAATCATCGCAACCAGCCACGAGACTAGAACCTGATCCATTCGAGTATCTGATGTGTGTGCATACGTGTCTGCTCAGCTAATTCGTTCACAGTTGAATACTAACGTGTGGCATACACCACGCCTGTTTCAATCTGCACATCATCTGCAGTACACAGGTTGACACTTTAGCAAGCCCAATGGGCAGGAACTCATACGAGATGGAACCGTAAGTCAGTTGATGTGATACTGATTGATCTCTGGTTGAAAATTTCAGTAAGTCATTGATATCAAAACAATGTTGAAAGCCAACAGCGACTGGTCACGCAGAGCAAGACGAAAATCGTTTCAAGTGCCATGCATATGATTGGTTGGGCGAAAACTCTTGCGGGTCACGACAACGGTCCGCGGAGTATGCGCACAGTCGATTATGTTCGTGTACTTTTTCGCAGGCCAGCCATTCGATAAGTGGACTTAATGAGCCAGACGAGACGGACAATGTCACATTGATGCTGTGTCGTCTTTTAATGTTCTTGATTCGGTTCCCAAAAGCGACTGTTTTCTCTGTCGCCTGATTCATTTGTTTGTTTCATTTTACTCGGTT
This sequence comes from Fasciolopsis buskii, assembly GCA_008360955.1. Lineage (NCBI taxonomy): Eukaryota > Metazoa > Platyhelminthes > Trematoda > Plagiorchiida > Fasciolidae > Fasciolopsis > Fasciolopsis buskii. The sequence continues at coordinate 275,205 of LUCM01000194.1, forward strand.
TTGTTCCGTTACGTCAGTCGTATCACATTGTTCCGTAATTCAATTTTGGGCATCTAATCCAACAAAACACGAGGCGAATTTGGTGTGTTATTTAGATAAGTTTATTTTACCAATAACACCGTGTTTGTTTAATTCACGTAACCTTTCCCAAGGAGATGTCTCTCGATGAAATCAAGTAGGATTTTAGTCACAGTTATAAAATATTTTGATCAAAATGAATCTAATTCCGAATGGTTTTCACTCATCAAGAAAAATTGGTCACTTGTCAACTCGAGACCTAGTCAAAATAACCACGTCCATGTAGTTTAGGCGCCAGACGGTGAGCTAAGATGAGTTGCGTATCACAATGTACAAGCAGGGCAGGTTACTTTACTCGTGATACATGATTCATGTGTATCTCTTAGACTGCAAGAAGTACCGTGGTTCTAAAAAAAAGTCACCTGTGGTCCCGTAAAAGTAGGCTAGTAACAACCACTTCCGGCAATCTAATGGCCATACATTCATCGGACAACTACCGAGCCCCCCCATGACACTTTACGCAAACCGATTACAAGTGTCTGTCATGTTATTTGGCTTGGTAAAATCTGTGAATCTAGACTGAGGATTGTTTGGTTGGGCTTGCAATGTGTCGCCTAGATGGGGTCGGTGAAGTCATTTTGATGTTCCAATCTTGACGGTAAGGCGATAAAAATGTGGAGTCTAGACGGTATTCGATCATCACCCTTCTCAAAGGGAGCGGTGATTCAGGAAAGCCATCAGTGCGCGCCGAACGATCAGAAGAAGAAACACCATTCAAGGCGGACGTATTGGAATAACTATTGTTCTACCATAACGTTACCTGTAGTCGACCGTGGCTGACAGCTCTTTAGGCAGCCGTAAATGGTTGATAAAACGGGTCAATCCATTCTAGATATTCGGTTTTTGTGCACTGTTTAGCTACATACATGTCTGAACTATCGACAAACAAAAGCAAATTAAGAACGGAGTTCGGACAGTCATAAGTAAATAAGTAAAGTGGACACTGGAGATGTCTTCAATACTTCGTTTGTAGTCAGTTCTCCATGTGTGGTTATTTCAAACGTGAAAGTGATTTGCCCAAATCCAAGTGCCCCGTTCCCATCGCTTTCCACACCGGTATTGTCACCCAGTAATAGCTTAAATGTGTTCCAGTTAGACTTATCTGACAACTGATTCGGAGATCGATTTCACAGTTAATTTTGTGATCGCTAAAAATGATAACCACATTTGCTTCTCTTATCATCGAAGTTGTTTCGATGGGTATAGCGGGTATGTAAATCAATGCACACCTACTGCGCTCAACGCTACTGGACCACATGCACACACACACGTTGTCCCAACGGCTAGCACGACAGGGTGATAGATGATCACCTTATTGGGTCCGAGGAGGTTCATTTTTTCTCAAACTCAAGTTTTCATATTGAGAGCTTGACTGCTAAATGAAAGAGGAAAAATTGTTTGGACGGAAGCAACTTATCATTTGACGGTGACAGTTGTCGGGACGAAATATCAGAAGATTCGCTTACTGACAAGCCCATTTTGTGGGTCATGCGCTCTGAGGGTCCTCGTTACGCACGCATACCTAGAGGCAGTACTTCGATTCTCATTTAGGAGTTTTAATTTGTCACTAGCATTCCCCATCTCGGTTCGAATAAATACGTTTGTGGAAAATGTATACCGTAAATTGCTGTATTATATGTGAGTTGCTTGGTCCAGTAGCATAATTTAGTGGTCCAAATAGGACTTTTTCAATAAATCTGTACTTACATCTATTCCAAACCACATCATTGCTATCAAAATGTGCCGGATACTAAGTAAAGATAGTCACAGACTACCAATCGATGGGAAAAACCTGTGCCATTTCATTCGTGTGCTGCATTACAATACGAGATAGCGCGAGGCAGAATACCCCTACGACCGTCACCTTTTGATTACTGTGAATAAGAATAATATTGTCGTTATGTTTTATCACGAACTTCGATATGATTCATCTACTTTGCTAGCGAGATATGGAGATCATCACGAGTCTACGTTCTTTATAGCATGGAGTGGGACTTACGCCCCAACCACTAGGGCCCATCACAATGGGGGAGGGATACCGGAAATTATGACACTGAAACCTGGACTAGCCTGGATCCCCATAGTTTCGTTAGACTGGGCGTGGAAACCAGTCGGGTGACAATACCGTTTGTCGTCTGTCACCAAGGTGATCGGTGGATTTGATATTCAAGCCTCTGACCTTTTTGGATGACAGTCACTTAATCCAGTTGCCCATCGTCGACCAATGGAATGCACTGTAAGCTCAATCAACCAATCATCAGCCTAGATCCACTTCAGCATCCAGCGCACTTCGATCATTGAAGCAAATAACGATCACTGGCAGACTGTTTAGACTCAGGATGCATTAACACCTACGTCGACGTTATCACATGACACGTCCATTCTTTTCTTTTATTCGAACATTGAGTTAATTGGACAAATTGGGCTGATGCTATTTCGCACCAGTCTCATTCGTTTCATCTCGATTACATTATTGTCAACACGTTATCTTTTTGTCTGCCTCACATCCAATCTCCCACCTTCGGGGGGATCAGAATGTTTCAGATCAAATGCCACTTGCCAATCGAGAAAGATTTACGCATTCGAATCAAAGATTACGATTTGTTAGGCACGGACGATATCATCGGGGAAACTTATGTGGATTTGGAAAATCGTCGTCTGACCAAATATCGAGCCACTTGCGGTCTGTCTCAAACCTACTGCTTGTCCGGACCAAACCAGTGGCGTGATTCTCGATCGCCTTCGGAAATTCTGGCCGATTTGTGCGATTACTATAGTCTACCGCCACCACAGTACGAAGAGGCCGGTGGTACAGCCTACAATTGTCCCACTTGCCGCGTTGGACAGAAGAATTTCGTACTGGATCAATTCGAACGTGGTGCAATCCCCAATCCGCATTTGGGACCGGCCAAAGAGCGATTATCTTTGCACATTCTGAATCATTTGCCCCTGGTCAAAGAACATGTGGAAACTCGTTTGTTGTTCAGTCCACTCCAACCGAACATTGAACAGGTTATTCTCAAATTTTTGATCACACTTCTTTCCTAAAAATGCCTTATCAAACAACACCATTCCATCCAGGAAAAAACGTGTGGGCATTCCTTCTACACTTTTTTCACAGTTGTTACCAATATCCCAGCCGAGCTCCGAGTTAGGAGTGTGTAATCATGGTTCCTAAGATTTAACACCGGACCACCTCGGTTGCTACCGGGAAGTTTATTTAGCACCATCCTTCCGTTATCTGCTTTGAACAACGGTAAACAAGTAGGTGCATAGGACGGAATTCATTTGATCGAGGGCACCACAGGAGATTCGAAACAGATTTCCTATTACTGGCTAGCCTTCAGGTTGCATAGAATCAAGACGAGATACCTTTTGATGTATCAGGTAAGGGAACCTCTCGGGAAACCTGCGGGAATTTGATTTATTCTTAGGAAAACCATGTTCCATCTTAATTCCATGGTTCATCTCACTTGTTTATTTACGAATGTACGAAGAGAAAAAGAACTGAAATAGAGAACACTCTGTCCTTCAAATTACAGATTAGACGGCAGTTCACCCTAGTCCACATGTGGTGATAATGTTCACCACCACTCATAACCCAGCAGCCAGTAAGGTACTAGAATAAATAAATTCGACACGTCTTGGCGAGTTTCCTTCCCGGTTTGGGAACGATGCCTTTCTGGGTCATTCTGAGTCTAGTGTAATGGTCAAGTGAGGACCATTTCCGTAAGGTTTTCGGATTGATATTAACAACTTCATTACACTGCCTCTTGTCCCCGAAAATTGATTTGGCGGCTCTCGTGGACTGATCGCGGAAGTTCCAATTGACTTTGCATAATCAAATTCATTTTTGACTAAGATTATTATACTCAATAGTAGGTTTCGCATATGGATGAATGAACAAAGTTCCCTCGGAAGCACACGACCGGTTTCACGGTTATTGCCACTCTTCAAGCATGCGTACCCTGTATTCTTCTGTCCAACCATGCCTATGCTAGTTCACTGTGCTCGTTTCTTAGTTTCTCACTAGAATCTCACTTGTTCATCGTTCCATATGCGAAACATACTAATGAGAAGAAAAACCAATACTTTCGGCCTTGTGTTCCGTTTGTGAAGATTAGCCTTACCTGACCGACGCAAATCCACCCATGGCGAATGACCATGTGATTCTTAAACGGACTTATTATCCACTTGCGTTCATAACGATTCAAATGAGATTCCAGTAAGAAGGCTATTACATATCTCTACTCTTTTAATCAGGCAACTCCCACTCACATTCCGACCATAACTACTCTCAATAAACGTTATTCACTCAGGTTGCAAGCCGTGGACGAATGTGTCATCTCCATCTGTGTTAAAACAATTGCTTACTGAATTTCAGAGTAACCTTTAGTTTCATTTAAAGGGACCGATTAGATGCCAACTAAAGTAAGGCATCTGAAACCGGTCAGTCGTTGGGAACGTAGGGATCTCACTACTTTGTTGTCCTAGTGTATGTCAGCCGAAATGTCTAAAGTCAATACTCACTCATAAGCAAGCGATCGATTGCACCTAGGCACTTTGACACTTTTCTTTGTAGTATCAATAGGGGAGCCCACTAATCAAATGCTTGCGGGAAGGACAATTAGCACAAACGAACACCGATAGTCTATTATCCGTTTCTTCACACTGTCGTTCCTGACAAACTTTGTCTTAGGTTGAACGGTTGATATTGGATGGTGAAGTTCATACTAGACAGTCGAGGGAAATACTCAAATGCATATGAGCAACGTGTTGAAGTCCACGATAAAAACTCTCCAAGCAAATAGGCAGATTTCAAATGGTTTTGACAGTAGTATCACATTTTTGCGAACACGTGGTGCTTGAGTGTTCCGGGAATTTCGTCAGATTGAGCTGCTGAAGTTCGATGCCCAAATTACCTGTTTGGAGGAAAGCCGCGAATTAGGCGGTTCTGCTAATTAGAATACAGCTGAGTCGACTTGAATTTGTCGTCATAAATTCTCGTCAATTTCGTGAACTGGGTTTTTATAGCCTAAAGTGTTTAATTCCCTCCCGCTCTACCTTTCCATTTCTCCTCTCTTTCCTTTTATATATGTATTATATATATATATATGTATATATATATATAATCTGTGTGCTTATCTAATGATGAAAAACGTGAATGACGCAAAAGAAACCGAATACAAAAATGAACTTCCATGTATGCATATGCTCTTTCGGATTCATATTTCAAGATGTCAGCTATTCGTCGTCATTCATAGTTCCTCTGCGGGTTGTCGAACTACGCTATCAGTCAGCCAGAAGAGTAATTCTGCTTATTCAATAGCGCATATCTAGGCTTTGTGCACCCGAGCTCAATCGGCCAGACTAAGATGTTCCAAATAGGCAGGTAACTAACTAACCGATTCAGGCGCCTAATCTTATAGGCCTTATCTGGTCGGCTGAATACCACAAGGGACAGTGACCTTATGTAGTTTGCGGGCCATAATCATGTTGCATTTCCGTCTGCGGACTGTTATGGCATTTTTCAGGGAAAACACTTGCCAAGTCAAAACCCACCACCACATTGACACTTTCTCTGCTTATCCGCGGCATCTCCTTTCGCCTAACCACCAACATTTGTGGCCGTTCCCTTATCCACAACTCCAGTGACGAGCCCAGCAGCATGAAGTTTTGCTCTAGATCTGGGCTGAAACTTAGTACTTGACTATTGCTCTTCTACTGCGCAAAATGGATGTCATCTTGAGGATTGTTTGCAGAAGACTACCAGATGAATTGTGAATTCAATTTTGGTGATCATGTAGATTGTTCTGTTTTTTTCATCTGTTTTTATTACGGCAGGGGAAAGTACAAATGTGGATCGATATGTTCCCGACAAAACTAGGCGAGCCTGGTCCTCCGGTGGATGTCTCACCCCGAAAACCGAACGAATACGAGTTGCGCGTGATCGTGTGGAATACAGAAGATGTTGTTTTGCAAGAAACATCTATTACTGGTGAAAAAATGTCAGATATCTATGTCAAAGTGAGTTTTCTTTGTCGCAGATTTTCTGTTTTGTTCTAATTTAAACTATTGAAAAGGTCCGTCCTGGGTCAGTTGACATTTAGGAACTTTCATGATCATGATCAACGACGGGTTTGGAAGGATAGCTTAGACATCAATACCAATTCTATGTCCCAACATGACAAGTGATGTTGCATCATTGTCACCACACAACGTTGTAGGAGGATTGACAACAGATCAGGATTTGTGAGTCCCACAAGTAATGTTTTCGATGTCCTCTTGACTTTCGTCCTGCGGTCCGATAGGAGATCGAGTCTAGATAATGGTACCAAATCCCATTAAAAATCTAGCTTCGGATTGGGGATATTCCTATAAGTATGAAATTCCTAATCACCTTGGAAACGAATTAGTCAATACCTCTGATATCGTGTTCTATGGCAGGTGCACTGTGAAACGTCGACCAAGCTTCTGTGCATCATTTTTGTGTGAATTTGAATCCCGCTTTGTAAAACCATCCTGTTATTCAGATCACGATATGACAAGGAACTCGCAATAGAAATATTTTTATGCTTTAGATTAGGACAGTACGATCAGATTATAAATATATCTCATGCAATACTTTGGAACATGCAAGGTGATTATTAAAAAAATATTGCTAGAAAACTTCAGCAAGAATATATTTTAAGGAAACAATCCATTAACTTTTGACTCACAGGGATTTTTTTCTTGTACCAAGTAAAGTCTTTCACTAAAAATTTTTACCCTCCGTACAACCGGAGCGGATTCTCAGTGAATGTTATGCTACAAACTGAGTCGATTATGTACGTAATGTTTCAGACCTAATCTGATTTGAGGCACATGTTAAACAGGCAACAACAAATGGACGTGCTAAATCTACCAAGAAGTATAATTTTTTAGCGATTTCATTTTGGTGATTGATTAATTTGGCTGACTTGGGCATAACAGGACAAGATTCATGATAAAGTGTTTTATCTGTCGACATTTTCGTTTACACCGGTTACGTCAGCAACAGAATTGCGGTTTTATTACTTCTGATGGTGTGGATTGTAGCTAATTAGAAACAATGGTGTTAATGGACTCAAATCCGAGACACGCGGATTGGTGCAGGTCGATTGATAACTATCGGAAAATTAGCTTTGATGGCCACTTCAGAATTTTGTCCCGCATGACTGAGTAGCATGCAGAAAAGTGCATCATATCACGACTTATTCCATGTTCATCAGCGTTTGGATGAAACCGGTTACTCTTTAATTTAATACTGCCGTACCATTGATTCCTTTTCGCGATACGAACTTATTGTTAATAATTGATTACAAGTAAAACCCTAATTTATTCACCATGAATAGCCCAGGAAAACAATCACAACAACTAAAGTTTGTCATCGTTATGAGTTTAAAATCGTCAGATTTGACACAATCCACTCGTAATTCAATAGCTACCGAGATTTCCGTAGATCAGTATGCGTTTGTATGCTGTGGATACTTGCCATTTGTTACCACTATAACGTACTTCGTCAACTTCTGACTAATATCGATTCTGAGTCACAATAAACAAACCACTTAATAGATCTCAATTGAAACCCCTAGCATGCCATGTGGAATTCTATCTCATCCTAAGGATGTTGTTTATTCCCCGTAGCCACTTTCATGAAACATCCTCCTAAAACGTGACCCACATCATGGCATTCATACTGAGCAGTGGCAATGGGAAAGGAACCATAGCTAAGTTACATTTTTCACAAATCCGTTTACAGACTGTCCATCATCGGGACAACACAAAGAAAGTGAATAATAAGCTAGAAAGAGGAGAGAAAGGGGAACAATACACAGAGTTTACAACACATGGTAGTTCCTCATTTCTTCTCTTCGCTTCTTTGGCTACCCATCGGTCGCGGATTCTCCAGTTTGTTAGTCTACATAGGATATTTCTATATTACTTTGCGCAAAGCGTTAGCATACTCTGGGCATAGGTCTTTTGTTCTTTCATTCATTCGTTCCGTATCGTGTGACTGGTCAGCCTCCTACTTTGTCAGATTCTACCAGTGCGCGGATCGGTACGATTCCTAACTTGTTAATGAGCATGGACGCTGGTCAATTCTTTGATTCGGTTTGACCAAATATGGACAAATCCCTCTGGGGAATAGTTGGTCATCTTTGTTCGCCAATTTCGGTTCTGTCTTAACGGTCGGTTGGTTGGTTGCTCGATCTTGTTTGTAGCGCAGGTAGCGCAGGCTGTAATTAGCCTATTGGATAGATAATCATGGTCTGACCGAATCATAATTTTGTAATTCCGGACAAGTGTGTGCTGTGGACAGTTTTGGAAAACGCATGTTTCTTTTTCAAGGGGAGCGCGCGCTGGGGGGGTCTTCCAGCTACATCACTACTGACCACATTTCTTCAAATTTCCCCGTTATGTAAAAAGCCAATGTATTATTCATGGGAGTCTATCCACCAAGGTCGATGGTTGCAATGAACCCAAGTGGAGCTTGCGATCTGATGATTGAAACAACTATTGTTCTTTTGTACCTACAACGTCCAATTTAAATTCAATAATCAAATTTACCGTCAAAAGGACGGCGTAGCGATGGGATCCCCACTCGGTCCGCTACTAGCTGACATTTTCATGGCAAAGCTGGAACGTGGACCACTCGAGTCGTCAATACAATCGCTCTACTTATACAAGCGTTATGTGGATGACATCTTCTGTGTACTCAACCCCTCGACTAAAACTAAGCAACTGTTGAATGTGTTCAACTCGGCTCACGCAAATTTGAAATTCACAACAGAGATGGAGCTAAACAGTGAAATAGCTTTCTTAGATGTACGACTAAGTCGTCGAGAAGACGGCTCAATTCGGCGATCAGTACACAGGAAAGCCACATGGAATGGGCAATACATCAACTTCCACAGCTTTGTAACTCTTAATGTGTAGAGGAACTTAATTAAATGTCTGGTTGCCAGGACAAAAAGAATATGCACAGAAGATACTCTTGAAGCTGAACTGCAGACGGTCAGAAGAGTATTCACTGAAAATGGTTTCCCAATTAGATTAATCGACAAGATGTTGGAGACAGAACAGGAAGTTCCTAGGAGGGCGACGGTGGCGAGAAAGCCGGTATACATATCTCTGCCATTCAAAGGTGACACGCTAGCAGAAATAGCACGACGAAGACTGACTAGTGCTATCAATAAGACATTCTACGCAGCCAAGCTTCGTATCCTGTTCAAATCCCGCCCCGTAGTGTCATTATGGTTGAAAGACAAAGTCCCTGATTCTGCAGCCTCGTTTTGTATCTATTCATTCACATGTTCCTGTGGGTAAATGTACATCGGCCGCACGACCAGGCGCTTGTCTGAACGCATCCGTGAGCACCACCCGGCATGGTTAGGCACTGGAACAATTAAGTCACTTAATAGCGCAGTCGTTTCACATTTAGCACAGACTAACCACACCGTGATTGTGACGCAAGCTTTCCGGACCCTGTATAAGGTCAGAGGTCGACAATCCAGGTTGGCAAAGTGTCGCCTCTTGGGCACTGCGGAAGCTGTCGCAATCCGTCTTCACAGTCCTCCACTTTGTTCTCAAAAACAATTTGTGGTTGCGCTTCAACTCCCTTGGCCCACCCCCCGTCCCAATACAAACCCTAGACAACAAAACAATTAACACCACAAATCCCTTCCCCACCCATATTTGTAAATGACTAATCCAATCCTTCCTATAGTGAAAATATTTTGTCAAGATATATATAGTGATGTAATGGCATGAGTACGAATCACTGAAAACGAGCTTGTTCGCCAACCTGTGTCTTCTCGATTGATAAAGACTTTACAATCCCCGCAGATTTGATCTCAATCACATTGCTGCATTGTCTCTCCTCACCCCCACCCACCCACGACCCATTATATTCGATTTGGACATATGGATAAAAAAACCCGGAACTAGGGCTGGCTTGCCGGGATTGATGAACGTCAAATGACCGACGTACACTATCGTTCATTGGATGGAGAGGGTAATTTCAACTGGCGGTTCATTTTTCCATTCCATTATTTGCCGGCCGAGAACACAATGGTTGTTCGACGTAAAGAACACTTCTGGTCATTGGATGCAACCGAGACTCGACTGCGTCCGACATTGATTATGCAAGTTTGGGATAACGATTTGTTCTCAGCCGATGATTTTCTGGGCACCTTGGAATTGAATTTGGCCAGTATGCCCGCGCCAGCAAAAACTGCTGGCAAATGTAATCTGAACATACTCCAGGCCAGTGAGAAAGGTAACAAGACGATCAATATCTTCGATTCAAGAAGAGCACGCGGATTCTGGCCGTTCATGAACGATGAGAACGGAGAGCCCGAATTGACGGTGAGTTGATTTTACAGAACTGAGTTTTGTCGAACTCGTGTGCAAGAGATTGAGCCTCCATTGGTTCTGCTAAGAACTGATCCGTGTAGCCCTTGGATTACTTCGTGCCACTTCTCAGCCCAAACAAAAGAGCAATATACATGTGCCATTTGTGATTCGCAGTCCAGACAAATTTTTTGGTTATCTGATCTCTAGAGGCTCATTTTTGGCAAATAACAAAAGTGCCGAGAAGCAACATAATGTGACGAAACAAGTTCGACCTCAGTTATTCATGATCATGCCCGTATATAGCTTTAAACGTGTTTTATCATGAACAGGCGGGAATGATGGGTTACGGTTCGGCTCGATAAAAAGTGTCCTCTGGTTTGTGTGCAATAGGTAAGCGGAGAAATGCGATTCACATTTGCCACTGATATCTGCAGGTGACTACCCGAAATCGTTGGAAGCACTCACGCATATGGGGCCAGGGTGTGGGAACTGTACTTCCCCACTTGAAAAATTCCCATACCAGTCCCAATTTCCCATATACAGACACATAACAGAAAAAGAGATTTTTGAAAAGTAGAACTGTAAAAACAATTTCGTAATTCATATGGTGACTAATACCCGACATCGAGCTTCTCATTAGAATCTCATTTGAATCGTTAGGAGCGTGAATGGATGGTAAGCTCATTTAGTAATCACATGGTGATTCGTCGGGGGATCTTCGTCGGATGGGCAAGGCTAATCTTCAGAAAGGGGACACAAGGTCCGAAGGTATTGGTTCTTTTTCTCAGAAGTATATTTCCAATACGGATAGATGAACAAAATTGTCCCGGAAGCACACGACCGGTTTGGCGGTTATTGCCGCTCTTCAAGTATGCGCACCCTGTATTATTCTGTCCAACCATGCCTATACTAGTTCACTGTGCTCGTTTCTTAGTTTCTCACTAGAATCTCATTTGTTCATCGACCCATATGCGAAACATACTAATGAGAAGAAAAACCAATACTTCCGGGCTTTGTGTCCCCTTTCTCAAGCTTTGCCTTCACTGACCAAACAAAATGCCCCGACCAATCAATCACCATGTGATTCTTAAGTACACTTATCATCCATTCACGCTCCTAACGTTTCAAATGAGATTCTCTTGAGAAACTAAGAAAGGAGCGCACTAGTACCGGGATGGCTGGACAGAAGAATACCGGGTACGCATACCTGAACAGCGGCAATAGCCGTGAAACCGGTCGTGCGCTTCCGGGGCAATTTCGTTCATTCATCAGTATGCGAAATATACTACTAAGAAAGACATCGAGCTCATTGGCAATACTGTGCTGTTTCTCCGTGTGTCCTATGGGGCTATTGGGAAAGCTGATCATTCGTCTCAGTAGGTTCTTGTAGGATGTCTATTACCCAGATGATCCTTCCTCGGTAGTCTTTCATGTCCGTTGGGCATTTTTTCTGATAAAACTTGTTTTCGTTGACGATATCTAGGAGAAGCGAACATGATCTCAGACCATCCACTTAATTTATATCATCGTCCCTCACCGTTTCGTTCGATATCAGCGCACGTAATATCCTCCGTTCATTACTACAGGTCTTTACATGTTTTCGTCCCCCTCAACTGTATCTTATCCTCCTTGGCCTAGAGTAAGATGAACACGCATCTGGAGGACGCACGCTGTAAAGGGCACGTTACGTGTGAATTACCTGATCTAGTCACGTGGTCTGGGTGGTTGTCATAGTTGTTTGTATTTATTTCCACCAGGGCCATGCATTTTAAGCTGCAGCCGGCGACTAGTAGACGAAAGAAAATCCACGTAAGTTTGATCAGTAGCAGACAAAACGCCCTGTCGGAACTCACGGCCAGCTAACATTGGGAGTACGTTTGATTGCAGACATGAACGCAACACGTAAATGCTCATCGCATGAATTCAGTGGGTCAGGCATGCCCCACAGTCTCCCACTTTAGCAGCAGTACGGCAGAGAATCACGCGAGTTACGGGAGATTGCATTCGGTCAAACGGGGTTGGAAACCAGAAGACAATACCGAATTGCAATCTCGATCATCAGGGTGACCAACAATTGTGGAATTCCAACCTCTTGGTTTCTGAGATGACACACAACTAACTTCTTTATTCCTCACGAGTATGTTTACACAAATAAAATATGGCTGTTTTGAATACTTACATCTATAGTTTGTATTAATTGGAACAAACGAAAATAGGATATTGACTCCCGTTTTCATTTTCGTTCTAATTGCTCAAATAAACAATTGGAAAAGGTCGGTTTTAGAACTAATGTTTAGTTGTTCAACTCGTAAAATCGTGCCATTTCTGCACAACAAGATACAAAAGCTGAGACCGCATGATTTCATTTTTTTATTGTCTCAAACTATCAGGGAAAGATTGAGATGGAAATAGAATTGCTCACAAAAGCCGAGGCATCGATTCGACCAGCCGGTTTGGCACGCGAAGAACCCAACGAGAATCCACATTTGGATCCCCCAAAGTGAGTAACCGAGACCGAGGAGTTTTATTTTGTTTATATTTATCTTCACACTGAAAATGTTCCGATTGCTTGCGCTGCAAAACTGGTGGGGAGGCAGGGGGAACAGCTGTTAGGTCGCTTTGTGTCCCCCTAGCACAATGCTCGGACAAATTCGGACCTGCGGAAAGCCGAGCCGAAAGCTGAGTAACACGTGTACTTGAAATTGGAATGTAGCTTTCGGTGAATGGAAATAACGAAAATAAGGGAAAATGTTTGTCCAAGTTTCGTCACTTCAACGGGTAGTCGAGACTCTTATCTCTGGTTCGCACGAACTCCAGCGAAAAAAAATCAAATCGAACAGACACAAAGTTTGGTTATTGGACCAAAAACAAATCAGTACTACTAGTTTTCTCTATTTAACACTCAGTGATCTAGCAGTTCGCTAGCCACTTCGGCCATATCGTTATCAACTAACCTTATCATGTTCCTTGTTTTATGTACAAACGAACGACTGAAATGACCTGCGCGATGTCGCGGCCAAAGTGTTGATTTTTGACCAGGCTAATGGATAAACTGAATCAAAATCCACTAACCGTATACAAATTCGGCGAAATTGTCCCGGGCATAACTATTCTGACACTGGGTTCTGCTTTCGAACTTCGTGGATTAGTTCAATACAGGAAAGTTGAGTTTTGGAGCGTGCAAACCGAAACATTTGTTAGGATACCATTGAGCCCTAAGCAGTAGGCAATTAACGGCGATGTTTCCTAAACGGTCTACCACGACTGATGCGCAAACGAAGAGCTACACGGAGACTGAGTGGAATAACTGTAGAAGGAAAGCAACTGGACTGTCACACTAAGTGTGCATTGTTCATTTTTGTCAAGTTAAAACTCAAAGTGTACTCAACCAATCACATATACTCGCGCGTTTCGATCCGGCCAATTGTGCGTCAATGATGATCTAAGGTTAAAATTACAAATATCCAGACAGAACATTAGACTGAAAATGAAAAAAAATCAGTGCACTATTTAAGTAATCTCATTTCGTGAGGAGATAAGATCCCGTCGGTGTGGGGATTAAATTGCTTTGGTAGGAGAAAGCACGGACCCAATCCACCACGTGAGACCGGTGAGGGCACAACTAACACATTACAACACGTCAATTATATTGGAAAATTCCACTGACAAACAAAATTAATTTACACTAGCTTCACTATGAGCTAACACAGTTGAATGTATTCAGTCCTCGTTGCTTCTTTGTCACGTCGATTCCGATTGGGTAATTTCTTTCGCTGTTTGCGGGTATAAAGCCATAGGGAATTGTGTCACGTGATTTGTCCATAGATTCGTCGCAGTCGACCGCTGTTTTGGTCAGATTCAGTCAACTGACCATGGGTTCTTATTGGACGCGAAGGAGCAAATCAGGTGGACAAGTTGTTATTTAACAAAAGACTGCTACTATTAACTGAGTAATGGTTAATTCATTCTTGTTTGATCTGGCTTGTTTGCTTCAGGATTTCTAAAATACAATGAAAATCAGACTGATAAGAGAGATCAGTCAGTCGCAGTACAAAATGGTTGTTTGACTTAGATAATCAAGTACATCTTCAGTGTAATCTGTTGGCAATGAACTTTGAATTTGTTCGGATAAGTGATATTCCCTACTCTCATTTCATGAATCATTTCGTATATCTGAGGTGAACCACTGTGGATGACGTGAGTGTAAACATCTATGTGCCTATGGAAAGGTTGAAAGTGTGTGCCCTAACATGCTCACTACTGATAGTACATGAACAGTGAGTGAGAGGGGATTTCCAAGAGTTTATCAACGCCAAGTAGAGCAAGTTATTCGAACATATTTTTGTTTGTTTGCCTTGTTTCTAGTCGCCCCGAAACCTCATTCTTCTGGCTCACATCACCGTGGAAAACGTTCAAATTCATTGTTTGGAAACGTTGCAAATGGATCTTGATCGGTTTGCTCGTGGCTATTCTTCTTGGCCTGCTGATCGCCTTGTTCATTTATGCGATGCCGGTACGTTTAACTGAGTGTGACGATTTATTCTTTTCGAGAAACACAGAAGTAGTTAGAAACAAATGGAGGCACTTCTCAAGATCCCACCAATTCAGTGGGCTTAGGATTGATCATTCAAAAAGATGGCGATCCAGTTCTTTAGAAAATAAAAAAGTTCGAGTAGTGGACCAATCTTTTTCGAAAATTCAACAAAGATTCTCCGCATAGGCACTAAATGGGAATACGGTTAAACAACCGAGGGCTGAGGCTAAAGAACAGATACGAGCGACCTAGGATCAAAACAATATTGTACAACCTGTGCTCAAGAATGGGGAGACCTTCCACTATCAGCCTGAGGGCCCTAGTGCGAAAGAATAGCTTTGTGGCCTAGGCTTTTCAGTCGAGGCCAGAGGGCGTTCACTTTGAGAAATACGGAAGTTTTTGCATGTCTGGCGTAGCCATGCTCAATTTTTTTCTTACGGATTTCCATCCGCGCCACTCAGATAATGATGGGTGATGATTACTGAAATTGGTGGGTGCCTTTAGAAAGGACTTTTTAACGGTGTAGCCACGTTTGTGATGGGTTTTGCACCTCTAAAAGTAGTGTTATTGCAGGACTAAATTGGTCAACGGTCGAAGCTTGTCCACTCGGTGGAGGCTCTGGGCGAAATAGATAAGTCTTGTTATTTGAGCAGTCACAACTCACCGCATTGTGGTACATCGGAGTTGTTGAGACATGACGTCGGTATGACATCCGATCAAAGTCGAGTTCCGACTGCAGCGTTATCGTCAGCATATGCATCTTAGAAATGTAGCTGCTGAGAATTCGAAATGAGAAGACTGTCGGTGTCTAAACATCGTTTTCCTAATAGTATGGGTATAATGTAGTGGGAGAATTATCTTAATAACTCTGAGAAGAAATGTAAAGTGTTAGGTTGCAGAGCTCAATCTCAGTCGTCAATTGGAATATTTTGAAATTGAGTGGGACGTATGCTACGCATGTCCGCTGATCGACTCCGCCGGCGCATTCTGCTCTCCAAGGCACGGATTAGTTAGATGAGTCGGTGATCAGTTCATGCCAGGACAGGGAAGGGCATAAAACACCGGACCACTAAGCTGCTCCAACTGGGTAGATATAGATTACCGGGTTAGAGGTCCACGAGATCCCTCAACGTAATGATTAGACTTTAATCAGCATAGCTCAATGTCGCGATCAGTAGGATTCTTAAATTCGACAATTTTCTGCCTCTTTATAGTTCTGATACATGATCTTACTGTTTGTCATTAACTATTGTTGTATGCTCTGGTGTAACAGCTAAAATTGGAGCGTTTTTGCGTCAGGCTGCCGACTGTGTAAAGGTGACATGTTAGAAATGATGGTGAAAATACGATTGTTTTGCCTAACCGACACAAAGGGGGAAATGTCATTTTGCGTTTGCCTAGTGCATTATGGTTCCTACCGAAACTGAACTTGATGTTTTGAGGTCTGACTGACATTGTCGTTTACTCTAACTGTATCAGCTGGTCGTATCGATTTCGGTTCACTGTCGTTTCACTTGACCAAATTAAAACGATCATGTGGCTACTGGATGGTCCATACCACTGTACTCTCAATAGTTTGTTACAGCCCAACAGTATATTTTGGCGAGTTCAAGTAAAAGCTCGTTGGCCGACTGCCTCCAGTCTCCCGGGTTCACTGTCTCTTTTTGGTCTTCCTTTCGAGAAATGCCTCCGCCTACCTCTCGGACCACCGTTACTTTGTTCTCGAACCAACGGATTTGGCGGATTCCGACCTTGCTCTTAGGAGGCGCGGTTAGTATGATTTCTGACTCACGCATCATTCACCTGGTGCCATAGTTTGGAAGCCAAACGCCATCGATTTACTACGGAGTTGGGCCGTTAGTCAGTGACACAAACGGTAAACACAAAGTTACAGAAAAAGTTTTAAGATGATATACAAGTGAATAAAAATGTTGACAACATATTCGGTAACTGGAACGCATTTTTCCACTATTTTAGGGGCTTCTGGCCAGGAAAATTGTCAATGTGTAGACTACGGTACGTTAGTTAAACCGCATACGCCTCGCCAAATCGCATACTGCAATCATAATACCCCAATGACGGCTGCAATGGCTGTGGATCGGACGCTGTTGGACTTGGTCGGACTGAAACCGTGGTGTCGGTGTTGCCATCAACACGAGCCTCTCCATTCCTAACTGAACAAGTTGTCACAGCTCCCAAAGATTGATCATCTTCTTGTTTATTCCGATTGACAAAACCCTTTCTTCCCCTCTGAGATATAAATTTCGAATTATCATTTGAACGACCAGATCACTTCCACTCATCCTCGCTCCCTCCGTGTCCCACACACGCACGGTTCGTTCTCTCCTGATCACACCACGAAATCCTCGTGTCTATTCCCAATTCTTGGTTTTATGTACCATGTACCACTACCATGCTCGTCATCATCATCATGTGATCTAAACTATTGACCATGTCTTTCGCTTTAGAACCCATTCCTATCTAAAATTAGGATCATCAGGGGACGCGATGATCTCTTCTTTTTACTTGTATTTCGATTTCTCTCCACTGGCCATGCAGTTTCTCCCACACCCAGTCATTTTCTCTATACATATTGACTAAATACATGAAAAGAACTAATTCCCACCCATACGATAACAACCGTTTATTCGAGTAACAAAGAAAGTCAAAAGTACAACACCAAAAGTGTGTGCACCCGGATTGAAAGTAGAAAATGAGATGAGTCCCAAAATTGGTGCTTGAGAGGACGAACACAAGACTCGGAACAAATGCATCCGTTGATACATGACATGATTCCCAGAGTCCTAAACTCTAAACAAGAAACGCCACAGCTATTCACCTTTTAGGAGCCCGGAGCAGCTCGTGGGTCAATTTAGCACTGCTTTTGAACTGAGGTGTCTGGCGGCTAAACCTATGATCTAGTAGCCTTTGTGGTTTGGTTAGAGGCCGCGGGATAGAGCGAGGTCGGAGAGAGGAATAATCAAGCGCTTGAACACACCAAGGTAGCATAAGTCATAACCACATGCGAATTTGACGGCCAAATTACATGCACCGTTGGTTTTGTACGAGCAACATGAAAACATCTCATCTGCATAACTGAGGACAACAGAAATGAGCTTTTCACGTTTTACTAAACAGAATTTTAGGATATGGATGTTCATTTGGGTACAAGTTCACAGACCCGGATGAATTGTGCTGAGTGGAATTTTGCTTTACAGAATTAGTAGAAAATGTGGACCAGAGTTCCGAACCGATTTGCTGTTGGTTCGACCTTCACAAATGCGTTGAATCTGATCCTTATTTTCTTGTACTACTATCGTCACTGTTCTCCTTGAAAAGTACTGAATCATATCACAGTTGAATCGAATAATAAGTGCATTGTGGATAGTATGTGCAAGTCCCGCGTGCTCGTCTACCCGCGCCCTGAAGTATACGGTTGCTCAGTTGCTACTCGTGGCAAACACTACCCCAGACTGTCGTCGAAAGTTTTACTGCTCAAGTTTGTACCCGTTTTGTATTTCGCTTCACAATGCTGAGTCTACAATATTGTTTTTATACTGCAATAATATTGCTAAAGAGAACTAGATGGGTTTGTCGCAGTGATATGCCCATTCGGTTTGCCTGTCAACATGGAGAATACGCTAAGTCAGGAGATAAGTGTGACTAATACACAGGCTGAATCAAAGGGAATAATACTGGTTTAGGTATTCATAAGTGTGTGCGTGAGAGAAGGGTGGGGCATAAAATAGGTCAAACGGTCTGCATACGATCGTTCTACAGTATGATCAGAAAAATATCCTAATATACGGTTTGTGTTCGCAAGAGGATGGATGAAAACGTAGTTGCGCACCAATCGGGATCAGAGCGTGCCAGGATCCGGACATGCGGAAATAAGACCGAACGGAGCGTCAAAGGATGCCAGTACGGTTGCATACAAACAAAGCGAAGCACTTTAACCATTTGCGGTTAAATTTATCTCGCATTAAAAGTCACAATCCTTGTCAGGATGTCTAGTTAGAAAGCCCAAGGCGAGCGTAACTCGATGCGATTTACTGGGCTTACGCGAGCTCTTTGTACAACTCAACCCCTGAGTCGGATCGCCACGGAACACTGGGCTACGTCTACCATGGGATACAGATGAATACGCATCCATTCGCCTCGCTACCGTGATGAAATAGGTGGTCAACAAGGAAAAACCCGACCCAAGTAAGAATGTGTTGGAAAAACCAATGTCCTCCAGTGACTGGTCCTTCCTATTTCAGATAAAGCGTTTGAACAATAGATGCACCGACTTTATTTGGCTCCTGACCCACCGTTGGCTTCAGGAACCTAGTTACATAAACCTGTACAATGTGGATTTATGCACTACACGCCAAATCTGCGTAGATCCGACGAGTGCAACATATACATTCAGTTGGGTTTCAAAATACCCGGTGTTTGCCCTTGATACATTACTATTGAAACCCAGAAGTGCGTGCTACCAAAATCACTGGCGAGATCGTGTTTCCTATGCATTTTAATGCGAGCGATAGTGCAGGCGTTTGGCTCGTACAGAGGGAATGAAAAAGTCACCAACAGACAACTGGAAAAATGCGGGCGATGGACATGCTGACAGACTGATGCGCAACAAAATGCACTGGAAGGTAATGCGACCTAGAATTGCTAATCATTGGAATCAAGTATCATTCGTATTTAATTCCACTATTAATGAAATCACAAATTGCATTATTTTCACGAAGAAGGTCGCGGCTTACAGAAGGTACGGACGGAACACAGAGGTTCATTGATTTGGTGTGTGAAACAGAAGTCATAAAACCGGGACCAACTTCATACAGACCGATGGTTTCTACTTGATACTATTGCAAACAAAAGATCCCGCTAGTCGATTTTAATGGTAGTGCCATCTTAAATTTAATCTGACTAACGCATCAGAGTGGAACACATTCTCTCCACCGTTACCAGTTAGTCATCGAATTATCGGAGTCCGATCGGTGGGGAGAATTTCAAAGGCGAAAATTGCTGCATTTGTTTTGGTTTGATTGCTGAACAGCAGACGGCGAATGGGCCGTGATCTCGGAACATGTCCACTGACAGATTCTGAAACAGATATTGAACCAAGTTCAGGCAGTCCGTTGACCAGAGACCGATGCAAGGGGATGCATGGGAGAGTTACAGTGAGTACGAGATGCCCATTTTACGTAAACGACACTGAAGCTCAAATCAAACAACAAGACGAGCTTGTGTATCACCAGGAAATCGAAAGCGTACATCTACCAAAGTTATTTGAAACATTAGATTACCGTGAGCATAAAAATGCCACGTCAAATAAGAGTCACGGTGTCGAAATCAAGAACCAAATCAACCTGTGGATTAAACGGTATTCCTGGTCCAAGACATCAATGCCAATACCAGATGAGTGGAGTTTTGTGCGACACTAGCCGGTGCAGTCATAGCCACTATTCGTTTGTCGGTGTAGCTGCTTGCGCGCATGTTACGGACGCACAAATGGTGCCGGCATGTACGTTACTCACCTGAACGTGTGAGCACGACGAATCAGCTTATAGGTCCTTGGGAAATTTGGTGGTCCGTACGCCACATGGTCGTCTAAACGTCTCGTGCAGATTACGGCCGAGTAAATCATAGACCACCCATTCAGAGATGATAATCGATCGACGGGAGTGGTGGACTGGTATACTGTCCAATGCCGTGATTTCTTGTTGGTGAAGCTTACCTTATGCGGGGGGAGAGTGCGAGAAATAAGGAAACGGCCTGTAGCGCAGCGACGATTTAGGTGCGCACCCTTGTATGCGGAAGTTGGAGTGAATGAATCCGAAGCGCGCAAACATTCCAACGCATTATGTGAATGTTTGTAGAATAGCCATAACGACCGTCGGTGCTCTGATGTTTCGGGAAGACTATAAAATACGTATAACTGAACAGAATGTGGACCTTGTTTTTCCCCGTGAAAATAAAACATTCAACCACGTCAGGTATATCACCATCGATAACCTTCGTAACATGAGTAGGAAATTAAATAGTGCATCTTACAACACACTGACTAGGTTTTTTTCCCGGTTTGCCCTGAGATTAGGGTTTTGCAAATCCCAGCGCATTGTGGCATTATACCGATCACAAGGAAGGGGTACAGGTGTGGAGTTCTCAGTCAATGCGGAGTCAGTAATGCTGCTCATCATCATCATCCCTGTAGCTGCGGAGATGTCTTATTATGCTTCTGCTTGCGCAGGCTGAGTCGCACGTCTTAATGTCAGACACTTATTTCTTACTACAGAATCAAACGGAAGACTATCCACTGAAAGAATTAGACCATTTCTGTGGAAATCCTGAACTCTACGGAACGTGAATAGGTAACAGCAGAGCAAACCGAAACAACAGCAGTGGGCGGTCACGTTCATTGAGCAGAAGATAAAACGAGTCAATCGGCATTAGATCTAGAGATATAAGAGACCTGTAAACTGAAAATGGAGCACAACCAATGATGACGTCTTTTTTAACTTTTTATCTTTTACTCCCTTTATTAATGAAGCAACAATGTACATCAATTTTCAGGAAGGGGGCCGCGACCAGCAGAGGGTGGAGTGGCATTAAGAATGCAACGGTTTCAACTGATGCGATCAGAACAGAGCAGTTGTCATACTTCAGTCTGACAGAGTACAGTGACATGAAACAGTGTGTCTGAACGATTCGCGCCTAGAAACCAGAAACAGCTACGATCGCGTAGTTATTCGGTCTAAGTCAATCAGTAGAATGGAAAACAATATGCTAGGGATTAAAACAAACACACCGAAGGTCAAACGTGTTATCAGAGCCAAGGCGTAATCGGTGGACGAAACAATACAGCCCTCGGGACGAGGGAAACAAGCACACCACACGAAGATAAAGACTCACAGAGGCGCATCAAACCAATAGTGAATGTACTCTTCAGTCAACCAGTAACTGAACGGACCGAAAAGCAAAATAGTGGCTGGTGGATCTGCAAATGCGTGTACGCTGGCGTGTGGACATGCATGAACCAATAGGAATCCGCCACCGAATCCCGTAAGGTGTTGAAGTGCTGGCACAACGATACCGGATGCCAGAATCTTCGTGCAGCAATTACATCCATTCACTATTTTATTGCCAGATTTGTAAAGTTTGTTAAGTAGGCAATCATCGAATACTAACTTCGCAAATAATTTATTTTTGATAATAAATTTCAAAGGGGTTTTGACAGAATGTGAGTGATATGGACTTGGTCTTTGCATTTTTCGTCCTCAAAACATCAATGAGCACTGATCGCTTACCAAGAATGTATTGTAATCTGCTGGCTTGACTCGTCACGTCGTGACACCCTGGATTTCTGCTGATTCTCTATGCCTTCTTGGCGCACACCAATTCATCCCAGCTGGTAGCGAGTGCAAGGAAGCACGGCTCGTAACGAGGCGTGAACTCAATGCAAGTTTGCATGGGAATCACAAAATCTGGTGGTCTCAACGAGCCTTGGAGATGAAACGTCCTACCGAAAGCCGTTTCACCACATCCAAGCTACCGCTTGGAAAGCATTAGGTGTGAGCGAAACGATCTGTGGGACTGACGGTTTGTCTGTCCACAATCTGCAAGGCCGTCTTGCACGCTAGGCGGAACACTTACAAACACAATTTAGCCGGCCCTTAACGTCAGCATTTCCTCCAGCTATTTCGGCAAGTGTTCTGCGGCCTGTTACATCAGACCCACCAAATGAGGCGGAGATCTTCAGTGAAATCAGAGCTTTAGGACGTCATAAAGTGCCGGGCTCCGGTGGCCTTTCTTCAACCTATTTAAAGATGGAGGAGTTGAACCGATCAGAGAAATTCAAGTTTTGTTATCCAAGGTCCAGGACTCCGAGAAAGATACCTCCTCTTGGGTAGAGTTGATCGTTGTCTCCATCTTCAAAATAGGTTTGCGCAGTAGCTGTACCGACAATAAGGGCAGTGGACCACTCCCAATGGCGTCAAATCTGCTTTCGTCCGTCATTCATCGCAGGTTGTACAATACACATGAAGAACAGACTCATGAGGAACAGGCTGGGTTTCGCGCTGGTCGTGGGTGCATCGATCAAATCTCCACCTTCCGACAAGTGTTTGAACATGGTTCTACTTTCCAAGGGCCAACGGTTATCGTGTTCCTGGACATTCGCGCAGCCTTTGACTCTGCTGATAGGTCTGCACTATGGCATTGTTTGTTGAGAAATGGTGTATCTGATACGTGTGTCGGTCCTCAACGAGTTGCATTCTCACACTTCAGCTCGGGTTAGGGCCTATGGCCAGCTTTCGCCACCCTTCGTCGTCTCCAGTCGAGTACGGTAAGACTACCTACATCCACTTTTTTCTCTCGACTGCCATAGAGGATGTTCTACAGAACGTTTTATCTGGTCTTTTAGACGATGCAGCTGAACTCTTCCCAGAGAACAAAGATTTTGACTTAGAGCATGCCGATGATATCGCCTTGCTGAGTGCTAATGCACTGGCAGTTCACCGGGCGTTAGACCGCTTGGCAATTGAGGTCTCTAGGTACGGCATATGCTTTGCACCTTCAAAATGTACTTCTTCATGATTGGCAGGAGTCTGTGTCTGGGACCATCCTTTGTGGTGATCGGTTAAAAGTATTCAATAGCTTCAAGTGTCTCGAGAGTCTGGTGTTGGGAAAAGGGTCACATCACGAATTGCGAAAATCAGAGCGGCCTTCTTGAACCTGCGTCACCTGTGGCTCCACCATGATATCCGGCTTTCCCCCAAGGGAACGGTGTACATTGTCACGCAGTGCGTAGTGTTTTATTTTACGGTTGCGAGACCTGGCCTATCAGCGTTGAGGACTTCAGGCAACTGTGTTCGACTTCCGATGTCTCCGAAGCGTTGCTCGTGTCTGATGGAAATATCGGGTGAGGACTGACGAGGTGCGTCGTCGTGTGTTGGGCGCAGGCATTCGTCCGCTGACTGAGATAATCGTTCTCCGTCCTCTTCGATGGCTTGGACAGTTACTGCGCACGCTTGCCCGTCGTCTTCCTTCTTGTGCTCTTTTTGTACGTGTTGGGGAAGACTAGAAGAAGCGACGTGGCGGTCAGACTAGAATTTGGCGTCGATCTATGAAAAAGTTATTTCACTACATCTACCAACAACGCCGTGTTACTAACATTACATCATTCACAAAAAGTTAGCTTCGGCTTTGTCCCAGGTTAGTGCTCCCCGCCCTCGTGGCTGGTGTCCAAAAGATGAGGATTGCTGTTAGTTGCAGACGTTGAGAGAAATTCCGCCGAACCGAAGTGAGTGGTGCGAATTATGTGTAAGTTGTCTGTGGGACTCAAGCCCTGATTAACCATCCAAAAACAACCAAATAATCAAGAAATGGGCACGGAG